>CABHPH010161417.1:19528-42292 GCA_902168325.1 Peromyscus nudipes | reverse complement strand
GGGGGGGGAGGCAGGACGGTACTCATGAAATCTAGAAGAAGGCGTCATACCTCCTAGAGTTACAGGATGGTGCGAGACACCCAATATGGGTGCTGGGAACTGAACTCAGGTCCTCTGCAACAAACGTGCATGCTCTTAACCCCTGAGACATATCTCCAGCTACTACTGTATTTAAGTCCAATATACCTAACAGTAGAACAGGAGGAAAAATAAAAGGGGGAACTCCCCATCTCCTCTACAGTGGGCTGCAAAGGGAACCAAAAGCTGCCTTTACTACCACCCCATTTTCCTTGTGTGCTGGAATCAGAGAAGACAGCATTTGGAAAGCAGCCAAGTAGTAAGAGGATCTGGGGGAGAGGAACTAACAGTGGTTCACTGTGTCCTGGAAACACAGACATTATGATGAAGGGCATACTAGCCTGATGTATTAATATTTTCACTATATTTTGCTATAACAAAATACCTGAGAAGAGCAAGTGAAATGAGGAACAATTTATTTCTGGCACATGTTTTTAAAAGTGGCTTCAATCCATAACTTGCCTGGTTCCATTACATTGAAGCTGCTCACCTCCCAGCCAGCCTGCACTAAAAGACTTCCACTCTTGTTCTATCAAGGACCTCAGCATACTGGGCAATGCCACCTTCATTTGGGGACATTGCTGTCCCGTGGACAGATTTTCTCTAGAGAGGGTTCCACCAATGCTACCAGAAATAAAGTATAGTTAAAATCTACCCTAGTGTTAACTAAAGAATAGAGTTGATTCAGACACAGTGGCACATGCTTGTGATCCCAGGACTCAGGAGGTGAAGGAGTTCAAGGTCATCCCCAGCTCTGTAGTAAGTTCAAGACCAGCCTGGACTACATGAGGCCCTATCTCCAGCAACAACAAAGTAAGCACGATCAACAACCTGAAGATCTGAATCAGTAATGCAAGAGACAAACGTTATGTTCTTTCATAATCACAAACAATAATTGCCAAAATGGAAACGGGACTTGCAATTCTAAATAAAAATAGTAATGACTGTTATTGAAGAAGAAACAATAAAAGAAGCAATTGCCAAAATTATAATTTGAGAGTTTTTAGTTCAAAAAGTACTTGAATGTAGCAGGGTAATAGCGGATATGCTTAACACCACTGAGCTGTACGTATAATGTGGCCAATGTGGAGAACATATGTAAAGCTCCTCACCGTAAAAACAACCTGTATAGCAAGATGGAACAGTATCACTACAAAGTAACAAAAGGGTTACCTTTCAAATACACTTCAAGTCTGGCAGTGGTGGCACACATCTTTAATCCCAGCTCTGAGAGGGGAGAGGCAAGTGGATCTCTGTGAGTTCAAGGTTAGCCTGGTCTACAAAGTGAGTTCCAGGATAGATAGGGCTATTACACAGAGAAAACCTTCCTTAAAAAAAATAATGATCAATGAATAAATAAGTAATAAATAATTACTTTCAGAAAGTAGAGCTTAGGGAAATAATTTGAAATAAAAAGCATAAAGACTCATATTTCTATGAAGGCAGAAAAATGTCAAATTAACTGTATGAGGAAAGAGATTTGCTGAGAGCTGCTGATAGCAATGGCTTTACCAGAGGCCACAGGAAAATACAACAGATGGCAATTTATAGTTCAGGTGTCAACCCACCATCATAGAAATAATTCCCTAATGGAGGAATCTCATCAAGCAAAGTTTACAGGACCACTAGCTCTGAACGCTGTTGCTTCTGTCTCTAATTTTGTTCTCATGTGCCACCACATTTATTCCCTAAAGACAGCTATGGGTATTTTTCCCACTGCTTGTGTGTTTATCTCATGTATATATTCCATCTTTGGGCACACATACAGCCGTAGATGGTCAGGAAGATGACTTCTGCTTAAGCTGTGTAGTTTTGATAAATAGAAATAATACTAGGGTATTTTTCATAACTGACATAGGAAAGTAACAGTATTGTCAGTCACAAAGACAGCTAATTTTAGACTTCAGAACAAATTCAAAACAGACTAGCTTCCCCTGCAAATAAAATATGTAAGGACAAGTTCCCAAGTGTCTGTTGAACCAAAGTCAGGCTAATAACATTGAGACATGGCTCCCTATACAGGTCCTCTCAGCAGTTGGCTTTCTGCATGTACTCCCTACCTCAAAGTTCATCCAACTAACTATTTGCTGTTTAAGTCCTGAATTTCAATGTCACTTTCTGTCTGGGAACCCTAACCATTTAGAGCTATGTGCCCAGCCAAGTGTTACTCACTGGCCGGTCAGCGTGACCTCTCTAGCCTGAAAGAAACTGTGTGACTTATGTGTTATGAGAATGGGTCAGACCCTGAAAATGTAATTGTCCAGAGTTTGGCTTTTGAGGTGTGTGTGTGTGTGTGTGTGTGTGTGTGTGTGTGTGTGTGTGTGTGCACTGAAAAGGAGATGTAGCTGAATGTGCAGGGGGAAAAGTGAATGAGATATAAGAAGAAGAGGGAGTGAGTTAATGATGTAGTAGTGTGTGAAGGAATGTAACAGAGTAGAGAGAAGAAATGTGTGTAGAAGGGAGATGTGGCTGTGTAAAGAAGAAGTGTGAAGGTATATAGCTGTGTGGAGAATGTAATTGAGTGGAAAGATATGTAGCTGTGGAGAAAGAGAGATTTTCAGAAAGATATTTTTAAGATGAAGTAAAAGAGAGTTACCATCAGATAAAGTGTGTTTCCTTATTTACCCCACAGATAGAAAACATCTAGCCCTTGCCACATTCATGGATTTTTTTTTTTTGCAAACCCTAGAGGTGGTCTTGGAGTAGGCTATCCCAAAGACTGCCAGCAGAGATTAGCCTGATTGCCATAGTTAGAAGATGGAAAAATATGAAACACCCAGTACTGAAGGCTAAGATGCAGCCGGAATATCATGATCTATGCTTTCTCTCATTCAATCTCTAGATTTAAATATATGTATATGAAAGTAGAAGAGAGAGTGTTTGGGATGAGGAAGGAGACCTATGGTAAGGATGGAGAAGTGCAACACACACGTAGGAGATAAGTAAAGCATATAATATACATTCATGAAGTGTCATGACGAAACCCATCATTTTGTATGAACAATACATAGTTTAAAAAAGCACACTCTGAAGATTTTCTGCCCACACTTGAAAATGGACACAGTAAGCAAAGGCATCATATCACTCTTCTCAAATATGCCAAAACACAAGAAAATGAATCCCCTAATTAACTCTTTGAAAAAATAATGAGTCAGAGAGATAGCTCAGTGGATAAAGGTGCTTGCATACAAGCCTGGAGACTAGAGCTCCATCCTTTGAACCCATGTAAAGGTAGAAGAAGAAAACAGAATCCACAAAGTTGTCTTCTGAACTCCACGTGTGCTCTCTGACATTTGCACACACACACACACACACACACGCTCACATCATGCACATCATACACGATAATAAGTAAAATAAAATATTTTATGTTAAATTATTATTAAAATAATAATAAAATATGTCTTATTAGAAGATGTACTTGTCTCTATAGAGAAGTAAAAATTAAGAACTGAAAAATAGGCCAATGTAATGGCTCAATGAGTAAAAGCACTTGTCACCAATATGTACAACCAGAGTTGGATACCCAGGACCCAGAACGGGGAAGGAGGAAAACAGGCTCCTGCAAATTGTCCTCAATTTGTTCTGTAGCTACCACATATGTGCCATGACATATGTACACACAGAAAGAATAAAAGAGAGGGACAGATGGAGGAGAAGAGGGACAGAGGGATGGAAGGAGGGAGAGAGTGAGGGAGAGATAGGGAGAGAGAAGTCATTTTAAAAGAATTCAAAAATGAAGAAACTTTGGTCTGAAACAATGCTCTGTAAAGCCAGCAAACCCATTAGGGAAATTCCAGAATTCTCACTTCAGTAATAATTAATACACAGAATTAGGAAACAGTAGGTCCTGCTGAGGTCTGAATGTGGTCCCTAGATCATGCTGAAATCTAATCTCCATGCTGGCTATTGTATTGAAGGCTTGGACTTAGGAAAGTAACTAGAACCATAAGGAGTCCTAAGAGCAGAAGGCTCCCGTGGTGGAATCCTCATAGATTTTACAAGAGGAACAATGGGAGATGCCAGACAGGCCTGCACGCTTCCTGATTACCATGCGATGCCCTGTGACTTGGAACACTTCAAAGAGAGTCTTTCACTAGATAATACCCTTCAGCATTGAACCTCAGAATCATGAGCCAAAACAAACCTCTTTTCTTCATAATTCACTCCACCTGTGGTATTATGTTACAGCCAACAGAAAACGAACACAAGTTCTTTTAACAGTGTATTGTCACAAAAATGGAAATTAAATCACCTAATTGTGAGTTTCAAATTCATGGTCTCAGACTCAGTTTTATCTGACCCTAAAGAATCAAGACAATGTTCTGATTATGTCTCCATGTCCACTTACTTACACCCTTATAAAGTGTGTAATCATACCTCAAAAAAAAGTCTGAAAAGCAAAAACCAAAATAGTAATGAGATCATTTTGGTAGAACTAGACATGAGTCCTTTTTGCTTTGTTTTGGTTTGGGTTTGTTTGTTGTTTGTTTTTCAACTGTCTACATTTTCTAAACATTTTTAAAGAATTTAAAGATTTTTGCCTTATGAAAACTAAACTATTACTTTATAATTATAAAAAAAATTCTTCTTGTTTCTGAATGGTAGAAACATGTGGCACCCTCTGGTACAAGACCATATTATCTATCATACTAGAAGACAATGATCATGGGAACACCTTATTGCCCACTCAGTCACAAATTCTGTCTGTTAATAGAAGCAAAGAAAACTTATCATCATTTTCCCCAGCTTCCTCCACCCCTCTCTGGAGAACATTGAGAAGCATCAAAATCCCAATAAAAGCACAGGAGAGCTGATTTCAGCCAAGCCCCAGGTGAAGACAGAGGTCCAATCACAGGGACACAGCACCTTTGCCTTGCCGTCCTCTGGGTCATCTGCCTTGGAGGCCAGCAGCATGAGTCTTAGAATGAGTGAGATACTGAGAGGAAACTGTCCTCTCAGCTCAGGTACTTTGGATTTTATGAGTTTGCCTATTTTGGGCAGCGGGATATTAAAAAAGTAGACATCACCTAGCAGGTCCTGCCCTCTTCTTCCAGCCCGACCAGACATCTGGAAAAAGAGCAGAATCATGCAGTGAGAATCACCTGAATGTTTTTCCTAAGAGAATGTAAAGATCTAAGCCTTTTACACTGCTTTTGAGCAAGTATGCTGTGCCCAGGGGTTAACTAAAATGAATAGGCTGCTATTGAAAAATCTAAAAAATTTATCGTATCTGAAGCAGAGCTATTTTAAATAATATATCTGTCATTCCCATGTATCATTAACCATACTAAGTTTTTATATAATGCTGTACAGAACTACATCTATTTATAAAATCATATATCTAATACTATGAATATATTATGTGCTGTATAATTATATAATTGTCACTTCTGGCAATTACTTACTTGATAAAATATTCTACCTATGATATATAATATTACATAATATATGATATAACATATAACACTAAATGATAATGTTTTATTAATATTAATTATACATGCTCCATATGATTTGAATGTTAGTGGATATAGCTACATTCAATGCTGCAAGCAGAAATATTGACCAAACATTTCTGAGAAAGTAAACTCTATGAAGACAAACTCTATTGTCTACAGAACAATAAAAGAACAAGGAGAGTCAAAAGCAAGGAAAATGTTTTAATATACAAGGTCAAGACTTTGTGGTGAATGATAAATGTGTGGGGAGCTGAGGTAGCCCTGGGAGGAATGAATGACATTCTATGTATATCATTGCAGTGTATATCATTGTCATTGGAATGGGTACGTCAAGGACCCAATGCCTCAGTCCCATGGGAATGGAAAAGTACCTTTATTCCCCCAAAGGGATTGGAAATCCTTCCTCTAATCCATGTTTGGATGTTAATAGTGTACACAGAAACTGTCCATCGTGCGTTCTCTTCCCAGATATTTGTGCCTGAAGACTTCTCCCCTATAGACACTGCTTCTAAGATTAGCTAAACTGCTTCCTCTTTCAACTGTGTGCAATAACCCCACTTTCTGTTCAACTTTGTATAATACACACTGAGCTTCCAAGTGATATAATTTCTCCATCAGAGAGCCAAGTCCACTTGATCCCAGCTTTTCTGCATGTCTGTGTATTTGTCTTTTTCTCACTACCTTGCCACCCCAGTTAGGTCAGTGTCTGGAGCTGAGCAGAGCATGGCAATAATGACTGCACAGATTGTGGGGAAGCAATGAAATAACACCACAGGAGAGTACAGAAGTTGGTTTGGAGTCAGACTGTGTACTGACAGTCAAGAAAAGTATTGAAAATGACTCCAGAGTAGAAAAACCCATGCTCAGTAAATGAGAAAGTAAATGTTTCTCAATAATCTTTGATATGGAACCTTTTTTTTGCAAATTGCTTTATTTAGTTTGTGTGCATGTCATGGGGTCATAATGTTTACCCATATTCTGCAGATAAGAGAGGAGACTGGATGTCTTATCCAAGATCATACACATAAGCATAGTCCTATGCTTACTCACCTACAGTGCTCTTCCATGAACTGCAGCATGTTATTAATCAGTAGTTAAAGTAATTTTTTCACTAATTCAGGGTTGGATAGTATTACTACATTAAGTTAATGTATATTGTAATACCTGTCTGAAATTTAAAGCATCCAGATAGACTGAGTTCTGAGCAAAAACCACAGATTTACAAGGCATGTTGATTCCTAAAGCAAGTGTTCCAGTAGCTGTCACCACCTAAAAAGGAACAAAACAGCGATTCTACAAACTGGCACTTTGGTAGAATACAAGTATTTCCATGCAATTGCTAAAAACTGTATTGAAATCCCAATAAAACTGCAGCGGGCAAACTAAGGAGATGAGGCACATAATGTTTCTTCCTATTTTGCAAACACTAACAGCACACTCTCTAATGGAATCATTGTAATACTCATCACTTTGCAAGGAATACATACTTTAACCTCAAATGTGTGGTGCAAATGTCACAGAGGAACTTCGAGACCACATCTAAAATACTTATCTTCTCTCATCACCATCCCTGTCTCTGCTCTTTGCATTATTCCCTCAATGTTCCTCAATATCATTGTGATTTTTTTTCCCTCAAATACTAAAATCAAAGCATCATTCACTGTTGTATCTCCAGAGCCAAGTAGAACATCTGGCATGGGATTAAGTATTACAAGAAACATGGTAAGTAAAATATTAAGAGAGGAATTTCTCTGTGAGAGGGCAATAAATCTTTTATAAGCCTACTTCCTGGTAATTATTTGATTTCCTCAGTTCATTGAGAAATGACGTAAGACAAGGTACATTTTCTTTTTCTCTTGTGATTTTGCACGATCACTAATCAGAAACAGAAAAGAGTATGATGTTTATTCAAATAATATAACGTCTTGCTCATTTTTTTCCTGATGTAGTTAGTATACATTGACTTGTCCTGTCTTGTTGTAGAATCATCTTTTTGTATATTTTGAAGATGTGTCTTTGGCAAGGTGCCTTCTGATTGGTTTAATAAAGAGCCAAATGGTCAATAGTTAGCTAGGAAGAGGTTAGGTAGAACTTCTGGGGACAGAGAGGACTCTGGGAAAAGAAAGGTGGAGTCACCAGCCAGACATGAAGAGGAAACAGAAGGTACAAGATGGAAGAGAAGTCACACCACATGACAAATGTAGATTAATATAAATGGGTTAATTTAAGTTATAAGTTATAAATTAAGTTATAAGAGCTAGTTGAAATAAGCTTAAGCTATAGGCCGAGTTTTCATAATTAATAAGTCTCCTGTGTCATTTTTTGTGAGCTGGCAGTCTAAAGAAAAATTCCTCTACACTCTCCTTTAGATTAATGGCTGTTTGTGCTCTGGTTTATGATGAAGTTTAAGGATGTGAAATAATGTTTTCTAATTGTTTTGTAACTGAGGCTTATGCCTCTGTCAAAATGAAACATGCTACTTATTAAATGCTTTTTATTCAAATCTCTTTAACAAGCACAAACATTGAGAAAGTAGGTGCTTTATATTTAAAAATGAACAGAACAAATACCTTCCTAAAGTATATTCTCTGATAAAGCTATTTCCCTTGTAGCTATTCTGTACCAGTCAAGTTATTCATCACTTTATTAGTGGCTAAGAAATTACAGTCAGATACTATTTCAGTCACTTCTCTTTCTATTTTTTTCCCTCTTCTTTCCATACTCTCTTTCTTTTGGCTTATGGCACACAAAATTTATGGTTGATAATTTTTAGTAGTCAGGGCCAATTTTTAAATATTACTCAAGATTCAGATTTTCTTAGTAATGATCTAGGGGCCTTCTGTATACTTGTCTAGATTATTGCATAAGCCTTCCCAAAATGTACTAAAGAAAACACAATAAGGATGTGGCTTGAAAGCTTTTTATGGCAATCTTTCTCTTGTCTCCCATCAGAAACTCAGTTCTGACTTATCTACAAGCTCTGCTTAGATAAGCTGAAGTCCTGAGGAAGCAGATATTTGTGCTCCAATTTCAGCTACCCCACTAGAAGAAGATCTGCTCCAACTTCAAATATAAATACCCTCTAAATTCATAGAGATAATATTTGTAGCAAAACCACATCAACAAACCCTACACAGAATAACAAAAGAGTAAGATACAGCACCGAGATCAGCATAGAGATGCTTCGTTTCCTTGTGTGAGGGTATGGCGTGAGTGACACCTGTCAAACCTTCTTCTCCAGTTAAATGACATGGAGCATATGCAAAGATGCTACAGTCAGTAAGCAACGTCTACAGCCCAAGAGGCATAGCTACACGAGGGGAAAAAAGTAAAGGGGTGCCTGCATTTCCTCATTTCATGAACATTCTGCTTCATATCTACACCATTTCAAATTTTACAATGAAAAACTGACCCACCCTAATGAATCCTTTCCTAAAGAGAATTTCAACTAGCTGCTTTTCTTTGGCACTCATGGAGCTGTGATGATAGCCAATGCCCTTTCTTGCCAAAATCTTCAGTGTGGCACCTTTTCTTTCAAATGCCACACGCTTGAACACCATCTGCAATGACTAAAAGAAACAAGAGATTTATAGCATTGCTTATCTAATTTTCAATCAATCAAAAATGTTAAATGAAAATAATATACATAATACATAATAATTTTGCCAAATGATACCACTGTTTGGCCTTTGCTCTACACATCCCAACAACAACAACAACAGCAGCAGAAGCAAAATAATGTTTTATGGCAACAACAGTCACCACAAGAAAAGTCCTCTCAATTCTTGGCAATCTCACTTCAGTTCTGGGATAGGAAACTCTGCCAGTGTAGTAGACAGCCCCAAGGGAAATACAAGACTGTGGCCCACTTCCATTAAACAAGATCAAGTGACTATGAAATCTTTTCTAAAGTTCTCCCCAGAAAGTAAAGCAAAACCTTTATACTGTAAGGTCAAGAAATGCCTACTTCCGACTGCAAATGACGTACTAATGGCCTCAAGAGTACCCACATAATAAGGAGGAAATCCAGTTGTGTCCTGTGTTACAAGACATAAAAAGATCAACACTTGGAGAGAAGGGGCAAGTTTGTCTTCAAACATAAAAGACTAGTACCTAGGTATTTTGATTGTATAACTATCGACAAGACAAAAATGTCATAGATCAATTAAAACAATGGTGTCCATACATGGTCATAAAAACTAGACAGATTATGAAACTGACAAAAGAAGATTCATAATAAAGTGAAAACACACAAATACATATGTGAGTGTGTGTGTGTGTGTGTGTGTGTGTGATGACTTTGCTTTTATTGAAACTGTTTGTATTGTTAAGTATGTTGTCTATAAACAGGAGTAGTTTGAAGGACAAAAAGATTAAAGATGATGGGCCAAACCAATTTTAAATATCCCAATGATTCCTTGGTGAAATTTTTTAGCTGCAATATAGAAAGACTCTAATTTTAAGAAATGCTGTCAGTATCTAAATATATTAGTCTTGCAGGAGTCCAAATTCTGACTATAATAAACAGACTTTTATAGAAGACATAGTGCAAAAACAGCCACTTCGGTGATTTGTCAGCAAGACAAATTCTAAACCTATTCTAAGTGTAGACTGCAAGGTTCTTCAATGCTGTGTGCAGCAAAGGTCCTGTCTGCTACATCTCCACTTCATAGAGACTTCCCTCATGGGAGCAATTTCATGCTGTATGACCAATACTGTCTGCATAAAGGAGGCTTTTCTGAGGAAAAACACACTCTTTGGGAGCACTGGTCCCTTCTGAGTGCTAACCTCATTGTCTATTGCTTTTTGATCAGCATATGTGCAATCCTCGGGAATGGCCAGATTCTTCTTCAGACTCTTCAGGAGGTAATTGTGTTCAGCTTCATACATGATGCGTTCATCCAATCTTCTGGAGGGTTTTTCATCTCTTTATAAGAATAAAATTTCAAGAAATCAATATTTATATCCAATCACTACAAGAAGCCCAGAGTATCTTAAGTCATACTTACCAGCCAGAATCACTATTTCTTGCATTTATATTATCATGACTCAGTCCCTTGTGCCTAATGTGTTTACTCATCAGCCCCTAGAGACTATGATCCCTCAAGATAAAGCCATTATGGATGTGACATTTTTCTATAGTGTTCTCCTCCATTATTTCCCATTCCCCAGATGACATTGTTTCATCTTGCTAATATGATGATCATTTTCTCCCCCTCAGCCTTTCTCACACTTAGGTGGAAGGTATGTGCTCTCCTCTCTCTGCTTTGCCAATCCAGGGTATTCTCCTTCCTCCTTGTGGTGGACACTGCAAGCAAGGGCCAAGGCCAGGCTATCATCTAGCAGAAGCCACACCTTCTTAACTTTGCTTTCCTCCTGTTCTTCCTCATGATTTCCTTATGTGCCCACCCCTTCACTGAGGCATGTACACACACTGATAGCCTTTCTCAGTGATTACCCTTAGGTAATCACTCTGTATTCTCTAGGACCCCCAAATGTATCAGGTTTTTACAATCACTGGGGTCATGTCTGCTTTCTTCATATTTTTTGTCTCTTAAGTATGCAAATAAGATATTTCTAAACACAGGGAGATGAGGTCACTTTTATCCTACCATATAGTGGTATACATCACAGATCCAGAATACATCACCTCCAAGTAGCATTAACCTTAATGAGGAAGGAAATGTCATGATTATGTCCAGCCTTATGTTTTCAAAACACATGCTAATTCACTTACAGAGGAATATAGATTGTTGTGTAACTCAATTTTTTTGTTTTTGTTTTGGTTTTTTGTTTTTTGTTTTTCAAGACAGGGTTTCTCTATGTAGTTTTGGTGCCTGTCCTGGATCTCGCTCTGTAGACCAGGCTGGCCTCGAACTCAGAGATCTTCCTGGCTCTGCCTCCCGAGTGCTGGGATTAAAGGTGTGTGCCACCGCTGCTGCTCGGCCTCATTTTTTAAACTATTAAGTAAAACACTGTTAATAAATAAAAACTGCTAAAGAAAACAGAAAATATGTACTTCCCTCTCAACACACATGACCCTGTAAAAGTGAGCTCTTGGTGAGCATGTTTCTTTAGGGGTTCCTGCATTATAGAAATGGATGAAGACAGAGAAGGGTCAGAGTTTTGCCCTCCAATGCATAGGGCATGAAGTAGGGTCCCCATCCTCCTTACAATGGAAGTGCTGAATATATTAAACACCTTTCATTTTGACAGCTTGAGTTGCTGGTCACCAACCCACCTTAACCACATGGCTCCTGAATCCCTGAAACAGAGATATCCTAAGGAAGAACATTTACCAAGAAATCTTATACTTCCTACCTACATTCCCCTGGGAGTCCACTTCCTCCATACTACCCAGGAAATATACTACCCAAGAAACAGCAAAACATGCAGCGGCACCATACATGAAAGGACCCAGAGCAAACTCTAGCTTGCTCTAGAATTTGGAATATTTGAATCAGAGATGCTCTAAAAGTTTGTTTAAACTTCAAAGTGAGTCCTAGCTCTTCACTTAAAAAAAACTCTAGACCTCCCTAAGAACTAGCTTTGAAGGTACTATACAAGCTGCCAAGGGAACAAAATAATGAAAAGTCTTACCCGCTGTAAAGCGTACAAACTGCAACAGTAGTATGGCTGTGTATCTCCAGTGGTGCAATGGTGGTACTTATATCTCCGGGGTAACTACCAACAACTAGTTGGACTTAAGGCCTCACTCAGTAGTGGGATATTCATGCCTGGTACTATAAACCTAACCAACTGCAAGTCACTGGTGAAATAATGGACCATAGAGGGCAACTTACTGCTGCCACATCCTAAACAAGTATAACCACCAACAGCACTCGTAATACTTGTTCTTACAGACACAGATAAGTGTAGCACTCACCCTCATCAAAGAAGCTTCTGTTTGCAGAAGACAAAGCCCATCAGAGAAATCATCAGCTGCTCAAAAATGCAGAGAACAACTGACCATGGGGTGCCTATCTCCACTTGATACATCCACAACACAACTCCTACACGTAAGGCTCAGGGAACACTGAGGAAATGGGGACATAAAGACTGTAAGCACCAGAGGATCAGGACATCTGTTACCAGATAACGTTTTCTATATACAGCAGAGAAGCTGCGTCCACAAAATCTTAATTAATTATATGGTCACCCAAAACCAAACAAGACCTGAACAGTGACAATACTAGTTGATAACAAACACGAATGTGGGAAATCTCAGGAAGACCCACCTCTAGATGAAGAGCTATAGGTAATTAATTGGCTGGCAAAAGAGGGAGAATCAGTCCTCTCTAGTTACAAGCTTCCTGATAGCTTATCCAATCCCAAGTGGTCATCACTAAACACGCATTCATATAAGCACACAAAATGGAATCAATAGAATATATTTGTGTGTGTGCTAATTACAAAAGAAGAGATTATGAACTTGAAGGGGAAGGAACAGGAGAGGAGCTGGACGGGGGAGAGTGTGTGGAGGAATGATATAAATACAATACTCATGCATAAAATTCTCAATAATAATAATATAAGTTTTTTTAATAGTATTAAAATAAAAATCCCTGGAACAACTATTATCTGCCAGGCTATGAAGATTCAAAGAGGAAAATGTGTGCTTCCTGTTGTAAAGAAGCTTAGGATTTAGGGAAACTAATAAAGATTTAGTGTCCCTTATACAAAGAGCTTGGGAATTGAATTTTAGCTTTTGGATTTTTGAAATATTGGTCAATAAATAACAAATTTTGGGATGGCACCCCAAGTCTAAACAAGAAAATTTATTTAGATTTTATTATATTACCTCCTAATATAGCCTGAAGGCAATTTTATACATATTTTAAATAAATTTATATATAAAACAAGTTTTATTGTGTAAAAATTTCCATATGCAGTGTTACCTGAGCACCTAGAGTTTCAGATTTTGAAAGATTTGGGATTTTATATTTTTCAGATAAAGGATGGTCAGTGTGTATATTTTAAAAATGCAGAATAATTTATCTCCTGACTAAACAAAGTAGAACATACAAAAAATTGTAAGTCTAAGTTCAGGAATGAGTACAAGATTTAGAGAGTAGATAACAAATTTATGAGTACACATGATGGGTGCAATTAGTGTGAAGACGTTAAAGAGACAGACATTTGGGCCCATGGTAAGAAAGAGATGGAAGGATAAATGAAGTGACTAGAATGATAAATATCCTAAAAGGGAGTGGCAAGAAATGCTTGGAAAAAGGAAAAACAAAAGCCAAAACTGTTGGATGATCAACAGTAGATATTAGACTCCATCAGCTGGGCAACAGGGGGAAATAATACCAAACATAGGGTAATTTAACCAACTTCAAAGTTTATAAGCTCAGGTTAGTAAGGTTAGAGAGTAGTGAATATAGAGAATCTTAAGTCCATAAATATCTCTCCACTCATAAGAGGGAAATATGAAGAGTTTCCAACCCACACAGTCACTCAAGATGGAGAGGATTATGAGGAGAACACATTTTGGCTGCACCCTGAGAGCAATGGCCTTCCAAGTGCAAAACTGGCATTGTAGTCCAGTCCAGAACTCACTCTATGGCTCACACAGTGATAATGTATCATGAGTCAAGACACAGTCTCATAGGCAATGTGGGATGATCTTGTCAAGTTCTGTAAAACACATGGACTGAGAGAATCTGGACCTGTTTCAAACAGCCATAAATTAAACTGATCTATGCAAGTAAGGAATATGTGCTGCTGGTCACTTATCTTCACCCAATTTTCCCTCTGAAATTTAAAAACACAAACAATCCAAGCCATAATTAGAATTTCATTATAAAAGCATTTTCAATGAGCATTTTCTACTAGGACATTTGGGTTCTACAAACCCTTACGTGGCGAATTTGTTTAATGAAATACTTACTTTATCTTTCGTTTCTCCAAAGACTTTTGAACTTTTTGAAGTTTGTTAATCATGACAAGAGCTTCTTTATCAGCATTGGGAGGTCTTTTCTCCACCTGTTTGTTCCTCAGGAATTTCCAAGCAGCCTTAGCACATCCTTCTACAGACTCTAATCTAAATCTGGAAGGAAACGAATGTGTATTTAAAATATCATATTGTCATAAGATTAGGTCTCTCCATCTTTTCTGGTTGTGTTATATTTCTCATGGCTATGAGTAAATGGCTGACAAGAAGCAATTATGGAAGGGATTACAGTTCAAAAGGACACAGCTATTTATACTGGGATAAGGGTAAGCATAGAAATAGAATGTGGCCAGTCACATTGTGTCTATAGTCAAGAGGCAGAGCATAAACAGAAAGTGTGGCTGGCTATAAGACTTCAAGGCTTGAACCCAGTAGCCCAATATGGTGATTTGACAGAGAATGGTCCCTGTAGGCTCATGTATTTGAATACAAAGACTGCAGTTGGTGGAACTGTTTGGGAAGGATTAGGAGGTGTATGTATCCTTTTTGGAGGAGGAGTGCAAGTGGGATCCAGTTTTGAGGTATTAAAAGCCCATGCCATTTCCAGTTAGCTCGCGCTCTCTCTCTCTCTCTCTCTCTCTCTCTCTCTCTCTCTCTCTCTCTCAACCATATTTTCTGATAATGATATACTCTCTCAGTTACTTCTCCAGCACCATGCCTACCTGCCTGCTGTCACATCTACCTGCCATAATGGTAATGGACTATAACTCTCTAGAACTGTGGACTCCAGTAAATTCTTTCCTCTACAAGTTGTCTTGGCCATAATTTTACAGCAATAGAAAAGTAATTAAGGTACCCAGGAAGGCTTACTTTTCTGCACAAATTTAGTCTGCAGGCTGTTGTTTAATTCGTAGCTCTGATCTGAGAAGTATAAATGACAACATCTCAGACCAGGTCCATGGGTAAGGTAGCATCTCATAACTTTCCAAAACCTTCCAAAACAGCACTACTAGCTAGCAGAAACTGTCCAAACACACACCAATGGAAAGCAGTGCCATATACCTGCTGGGTTTTTGAAGCCTGCCTTTGTGGATTTTATTCTGAATTCTGGATGCTCTAGGCCCATATACTCCCAATTTGAGACCATAAAGTGAAACAAGTTTCCCCAATACCATACTCCTCTGACACAGCAGTATAAGCTCATGGAAACTCTCCACAAGACAGACATGCCCAGGCACAAGGAAGTAATGATTTATAAACAGAAAAAAAAAAGAGAAAATCACCCCACCTTCCACACATCTTCCTGAAAGATGAGAAAGGCTTTTAGCCAACCAAAAAATTGTTCTTTTGGCAAAATGGAAAGAGGCATAATTTCTCACTGTCACATGATCACTTATTTCTAGAAGGGAGGAAGTCCTGGAGGTCACAGATTTTATAACCCAGAAGGTCTCCTATATATGGCCTTTATACCTTTGAAAACGTAAATACCTAGAACTACAAAGGTGCAGACTTATTGGAACCCTGGGGCTCATCCTGTGGACCTAGTCTGCATCTTAACCATTTATACATCTCATATCTGAGCAACAAATAGTGCTGGTTGAATTCTTTCTCCATAAACTGTAAAAGCAAACACATCTAGTTTGCATCACATGAATTTCAAATGTTTGGAATGCAGAGTTTCTGATGACAAGCAGAAAAAAAATCATTTCATTTCACCACAATGGCTAGGAGTCCAATGCTGTGTCTGAAGTAGCTATTTGGCAACATCACTATATTATTTTATAGCAAATAACAAGTTGGAACTTTGTAATAAAGTTTAAGCTTAAAATGTGAGACAAAATATTTTCTTTTAAAAAGTAAAACTTCACAAACCCATTATTTTAAAAATTGTGAAGTTGGGCCTGTTGTTACAGGCCTGTCTACAATCCCAGCTAGTAGGAAGGTTGAAGCAAGAGAATCAAAAGTTGAAGGTTAGCCTAATACACAAAAAGGCTGGGTAACTTGGTGAGATCAAAACCAGCCTGGGTAACTTGGTGAGATCCTATCAGAAAAAATGATATCCATGAGTATACACAGCTTGTATGTAACAGAGTGGGTCCTCTAATCCACGTTTCTGACTGTACGGTTGTGATATTATTTTTATGTCATGAAAGTTCCAGTCATTTCCATCATAATGTATCTCTTTTCAAAAATCTGCATTGCTTGAAAATAACTGTGCCTCCCAAGTCTCTCTGGCACAGAATTACACAGAATGAAAATGACCTAGAAATGGCACATCAGCAATTAATATTTTATACCACTGGACACCCATGATCTTTGGATTTTGGTCTCACCAAAATTCTCTGTATGACTACTGTCACTGAGTGCCTGGCAATCAGTGACACAGCTACAGGGGAGAGAAGTGGGATTTACGCTGAGCCCTGGCCTTGAAATGTATGCCCTTAAGCACTGATCAACATTTCCACCTGCCAAACCTCTAAACACGTCCCACACATCTTTTACAGACATCATGGTACAGAATGTTGGGACTATCACTATGTGGTAAGCCACTAAAGCTTTGTTCAGTTCAGGGTTAAGTGTCCATTCCTAATGTTATTGGGTCACCATTTTCTTATGAAGCTCCCATGCCACATACTATTTATTCTAAATCAGTGAGTATGCCTTTCCCCTATTGATCAATTTAATTCTTTCAATGGGATAGAAGAAAAATTGCATATGTTCAAACCCCTATGCATACAAATACATAAATGATAAAGAATTGTTCTGTGATTTCAACACTACGGTTAAGCTTGCATACGTATCTCAGACACAGAGAATGGCTCTTGCTTCTAATACGCATGGCTGTACTTGGAAGGGAAGCAGATATCTGTATGAATTTTTCATGGCACAGGAAAGTTTTTCTCTTGTTCTACATACACAGGCAAAAGGAACAACTTTACTACAATCTCCAAAAATAATCAAATAGAACCTTGCCTCATCTACCACCATTGTTTTGAGTTTCTATCACCAATTATGAGTCATTACTATATGTTTCTGTGCATGTGCATAAGTATTAAAGTTTATACAATGGTTTTATTTATTCGATGATCCTGTGGCTTGAGAGCAGTTTGAAAATGTCTACAGTGAGTATTCTCTTCTTGTCACAGAGTTAATAATGTTAATCTATAAACTTTTATCCACTAACTGAATTATCCTTGGTGCCATTTTATCAGAACTGGATCCATTAAACTAGTATATTCAATTTTAAGCTACTACATTCTGTAACATGAAATTTGGCAAGATATCACTGACTCTAGGGTACAGTACTCATTACAATTAGTTTAAAATATCTAAATATTTTACCAATGAATGTATATTGTACCATATTATAAAAACTTAAATTTTGTGTGGGATAGCAACAATGATGGCTATCTTCAATGGGCTCAAGATCTTATCTCAAACAAACAAACAGAACCAGAACAACCAAAAGGGGATCTAGACAATTTTATGACTTTAAATAAGTCATATGATTTTGACAAGTGAACAAACACCCAAAGTAATAATAAGTACTAGACCACAGTGGTAACATGTATGTGATTTCCTGTACCTTAAAGGAAGGAGCCTAACACAAATTATGTCACAATGTTAAACAACTTACAAAAAGAACAGTGCAGGCAACTTCCCCATTTCCCTGAGCTTCTCAACAAGATTAGGAAAGAAGTCCAGCATACGCCCTGAGTAGTCATGGAAATCGGGACTCAGTTTCTGCAACACCATTCTGGCCTGTGACGGTGAGTGAATGGAAAGTATTTGTATTAAAATGTGTAGCATGACTCTTAAAAAGTTCTTATTAATAAAATCAAACCTGAGCCAGGTATTGGGGTGAACATTGGAAGGTCAGAGAGACAGAACGAACCACAACTAACCTCACCTGGCCAACTTCTCAGCTGATCTTGTTTCCTCAGACTGGATGCCCCGAGCCCTCATCCAGAATGGGTCTCAGCTGAACTGCTGCTCAAAAGCCTGAATGCTTAACCAGGCCAAATGCTTCTCCAGGCCCAATGCTTCTCCAGGGCAAAGGCTTCTCCAGGCCAAATGCTTACCCAGGGCAAATGCCTCTCCAGGGCAAATGCCTCTCCAGGGCAAATGCCTCTAGTTTCTGGTCCTCACGCTTTATATACCTTTCTGCTTTCTACCACCACTCCCTGGGATTGAAGGTGTGGCTTTCTGGGATTAAAGGTGTGTATCACCGTGCCTGGCCGTTTCCAATGTGGCCTTGAACTCACAGAGATCCAGAGGGATTTCTGTCTCTGGAATGCTAGGATTAAAGGCGTGTGCTACCACTGCCTAACCTCTATGTTTAATATTGTGGCTGTCCTGTTCTCTGACCCCAGATAGGTTTATTAAGGTACACAATATTTGGGAACACAATACCACCACAAAAATGTGCACAGCAAAGAAAGGAATGGCCGCTCTGACTAAACTATCTTCACAGTTGTTTAATCTTTGTTTTTGTCACTCTCCAAGATAATCCCATGAGACCATGCCACAGGACTGTGGTGAGCCACGGCAAAGGCCCATGCGCACCGCAGACTTGATAACAAACTTCTGGTGTACTGTACGCACACACCTGCAGCTGTTTGAGACAACACAAATCCAGCAGGCGGAAAAGCTCTGCTCGGTCAGCAACGTTTCTGCCACAGCAGGAGAAAGGAGCCCTCTCCACACTGCATAGGAAAACATACCTAAACCTGACTGAGAGGTTTTGAATGACAAGATAACCAAAGGAAAATGTAACTTAACCAGAGTATGTTTCCAAACGAAAGAAAAAACAAATCAAGGTACGGGAGTTGGGACAGGATCACATAAAAAAGATATCATGTACACTATTCCAAAAAAAAAATCAGAAATCTCAATTTTTGATGATAAGTTTAAAGAAAATAAATGTGTAAGTACCTAGTTCCAGGGTAAGGCTTCATTACTTAAAGAGTCCTTACTATTTAAAATAAAGATCATGAGAAATAAAATCCCCGAAACAGCTGCAAACCTGTGTCTCTGGACATGACAGGGACATGGAACATATGAACTCACAACAGCTGTGGATACCTGCAAACGAGCTCATAAGATCAAGTCCGAAATAATTTCAGCATGAGTGGGGAGGGGCTCACAAACCCTAGCTGAGGAGCTACTGCCAAATGATGGCTTCCGTGGAAAGGAGACAGTCAGTGTTCTTCTCATATGTTGATAGGCTGCCCATGTTCCAGTGGATGGCCCCGCACCCATGCGTACACAGTCAATACTGTATGGTACAATATAATATGGTACAACTCCTTTGGTGTGTAGTGCATTTCATCACTGAGTTTGAAAAGGAGCGCGTGAAGTTGGAAGGGAATGGTAGGAGGGATATAGGAGGACTTGGTGGGGGAGGATTGGGGAGTGGATCTGAAAACACATGCACATGAAATTCCCCAACAATAACTTGTTAAAGAGAATACAACTCTGAAACTAAGAAAGGAAGAAAGGTGAAAATGTGTTTCAGTTCCTCGAGTCTCATCTCTATGCTGCAAAAACATCAATTATCCCAACCACGAGCCCTGTATTTCTCTCTTGTCTGCCATCAAATCCATGAGGAACCCATGGTGTCTTGCCAAGTTTTGGAGACACTGAAGAAGAGATTTAAAAAAAAATTCCTTTCTCTTTTTTGTTCTAGCTCAGAATCACCACACATCAAGTCAAACTTAAAATTCTAAAATAAACACTGAAAAACAAAACAGAATGCTTTGCCCAAAATGTGTGAAATTACCTGCTCCTCGTTCCCATTTTTAATCCAATTCGTGAATTCTTCTTTTAAGCTCTCCTCATATTTTCTAGCATCCAACTTTTTAATGACTATTTTGTTCTTAAAATGAGGGAAGTTCTCTGGACACAAGTTCTGGGAAAGGAAGAACATAAAATTCTATAAAAAATAATGCCAGAAAACTTAAAGGTATTTTTCAATTATATTTTTTCATTGACAGTTTTACGATCTCTTAGGTTAGAGGCAGTGGACTTCTCTTACCTCCCCATACCTTCTAATATATAGAACTATGTATGAACTCTTCAAAGGCAAGAAGACAGGGCAAACAGGTCTCCAGGGAAAGCAACCAGCAGTCAGGACACAGAGAACAGAATGAGGTGAAAAGAATCTGAAGACTAGAAACCCAGAGTGGGAAAGGAGACCCAGATACCACAGTGTCTGGGAAGGAGAAAGAAGGGACATTTTCAGGAGTTGACATTAAATACCATTTCTAGCCTATTTAACTGGGGAGGCATAAGGAGGCCATTTCCTCTAGGAAAAGGTCTGCCAATCATTTTAAATCACCAAATGCAAGTGGTAGACATGGTGACCATATGTTTTTGAATAGCAATGGTGGGTTCTACCATAACAGCATGGATTCCATGAAGATTGTTTACCTGGGCCTGAGGCCAGCTCTCCCAGACCTGAAGCATAGTGTCATAGAGCTGGATGCTTTCTCGAGGTGAAAAGGCAAGATCAGAAGGGAATCCATACTTTTCAATCTATGATTAAAATCAAATCAAATTTATTAATATTTTATTTTACCTACAAAATGCAAACATTTACAAGGAATACTTATTTGAGCATTAAGAGCTGGAAAAACAGTGAAGACTGCATTGAGCATATTGCCTTTAAAAAAGAATTTTTATAAATTATGTGGGGGGGGTTCCGCCCCCTCCCTCCAGGCCAAAAGAGGGCAACAGATACCCTGGAGCTAGAGTTATAGGCTGTTGTGAATCACTCAGTGTGGGTGCTGGAAGACAAACTCAGGTCTGCTCCAGGGTTCTCTTAACTGCAGAGACATCCATCCACCCCCACAGCCAATGTTAGCCTTGTGTTCTCTTTTTAATTGTTGCTTGAGAGTGGTGACCTTTTTAGCCAGACCAAAATGAAACAACAATTAATCTAAGAATCCTTGTAAGTTTTAAAATACAAATCTTCTGCTGAGTCACAGGCTTGACATTTCTCAAGTTTCTTACCCTTTTACACAGGTTTCAGTGCTGGGGGATGTCTTTCTGTACACTGTGAATATATGTTGTTCCCATTAGTTAATATGTTAGCTGTTTTGGCCTGTGGCAAAGCAGCTTAGAGGCAGGCAGGAAATCCAAGGAGAGAGACAGGAAAGAGAAAGGCAGAGTATGGAAAAACGGAGAGGACCCAGGTTTGATTCCTAGCACCCATATGGCAGCTCACAACTATCTGTAACTCCAGTTCCCGGGGATTCAATGTACTCTTTTGGCCTCCACAGGCACCAGGAACAAACATGGTGCACACACATACATGCAGACAAAACAGGCATACAGGTAAAATAATCATAAATAAGTAATTTTTAAAAAGTGTTTGGGTTTTGCCAAAACTCTACTAACTACTATACAGTAGTTAAAAGTACCAGATACGGCCAGGCAGTGGTGGTGCACACCTTTAATCTCAGCACTTGGGAAGCAGAGGCAAGAGGATCTCTGTGAGTTCAAGGCCTGCCTGGTCTACAGAGTGAGTTCCAGGACAGCCAGGACTGTTTCACAGAGAAACCCTGTCTTGAAAAAACCAAAACAGAAAAGCACCAGATGGGTGTTGTGTGAGTCTGTGGAATCCAACCCGATCCCACCTTTCGAAGGGTTCTTGGGTGGAGGAGAGAGGAATGAGGAAATATTAGATAGAAAGGAGACAATAAGAAAGACAGAGGGAAGCCCAGCAGGGAGATCGAGGAGCCAGAGAAGGAGGAGGACATCAGGGGCCAGCCACCCAGCTACACAGCAAGCCACGGAGTAAGAGGTGACTTTGGATCCTGTATTTCAAGAAGCTCTCAAAAGAACTTATCAAGACCACCCAACCACTGAACCAGATCACCAGAATCGTAAGTATACACCTCCCTGACTGAGAACAGGGGTGGTCAGCTTGCCCTGGGAACCAGATTTTTAGTTTCTCATTTCCTGGTGCTTGAAGTTTCTCATTTCTGAGGCTTGGAGGTGTAAGCCTGAAGGGTTAGGGTCTTACACCATCTGCACTGAGCAGAGAAAGAGATGAGTAGACGCCAGTGGAAAAATACAGGCAACAACATAAAGACCTATATGACAACACCAGAACCTACCGACTCTACAATTGCAAGTCCTGAACATACCAAGGCAGAAGAAACAGAAGAAATCAATCCTAAAATGACTTTAAGAAGATGATAGAGGCCCTTAAAGAAGAAATAAAAAATACCCTTAAAGAGGAAATAAAAAATTCCCTTAAAGAGGAAATGAAAATCTCCATTAAAGAGGAAATAAAAAATTCCCTTAAAGAGGAAATGAAAA
>CABHPH010161417.1:5798-19518 GCA_902168325.1 Peromyscus nudipes | reverse complement strand
CCTTAAAGAGGAAATGAAAAACTCCATTAAAGAGGAAATAAAAAATTTCCCTTAAAGAAATGGAAGAAAAAACAAACAAAAAATTGGAATAAAGCAAAGAAAACCAAGAAAAAATAATTAAACAGATGAAAGAAACATTCAAAGATCTGAAAAAAGAAATTGAGACAATAAAGAAAACACAAGCTGAGGGAATGCTGGGAATAGAAATCCTGACTAAATGAACAGGAACTACAGAAACAAGCATAACCAACTAAATACAAGAGATGGAACAGAGAATCTCTGACACTGAAGACACAATAGAGAAAATAGATTCGTCAGTCAAAGAAAACACTAAAGACAAAAAGTCGTAACACAAAACGTCCAAGAAATCTGGGACACCATGAAAAGACCAAACCTAAGAATAATAGGGATAGAAGAAGGAGAAGAATACCAACTCAAAGGCACAGAAAATATATTCAACAAAATCATAAAAGAAAACTTTCCTAACCTAAAGAAAGAAATACCTATGAAGATACAAGAAGCTTACAGAACACCAAATAGGCTGGATCCAAAAAGAAAGTCCTCTTGCCACATAATAATTAAAACATTAAACATACAGAGTCTGGAAAGACGCTAGCCTGCCACCCAAGGAGCAGCAGAGCCAGCAGACCTGTAAGGCCACGGAAGACGTGGCAAAACACAGATTAATAGAAATGGGTTAATTTAAGATATAAGAGCTAGCTAGAAAGAGGTGTGCCATAGGCCATACAGTTTGAAAATAATATTAAGCCTCTGAGAGATTACTTTATAAGTGGCTGAGGGACCATAGGGCCGGGCAGGACCCGAGGAACATGGGACTGTGGGGGCCGGCAGGACCAGAGAAAATTCCGGCTACACTACAGTCTCCTCATTTCTAAAAATAAAACATTACTTCTGTCTGTATCACTAAATTGTTGTGAGAAATAAACTTGATAATAGAAATGGGTCTTAGCCAAATGTCTGGCACATGATTGGCTCATCATCCATTGATATGTTTTATCACTTAATAAGTTTATATTTCATAATTTTTAAAGAATTTAATAATTCTATGGTCCAAGCTGGGGTTTAATCTAGTTGTTTCCCACTACAAACCGGCAAAGAGGCAAAACCTGAACCAATTTAGGCAGAGAGCAAAGAGGAGTAACAGTAAATCACCGTACAGTGGTATTCTGTCCTTTCGTTATATTGTAAATGCAAGGGTCCCAAGTACCGCGGGTGATCTTAACGATCACTCCACCTTGAGCAAGAGATGGTAGTTCTTTCAAGAGTTTCCCAGGCCAACAGCTCTCCAGACAGCAGCAGCTGTGCCTGGATGGCATGATAATTGAGGGCAAAGGTCAAACAAGACTGCAGTCTGCCAGGAACAAGACATACATGGCCAAGGGCAATCCCTCACTGGCGATCCCTTGCTTCTGTTGGGTGAAGGCCAGCTCATTTGTACTCTCCTATCTCTTGCTTTTGGAAATCATTTTTCTGACATAGCCATAAAGGAAGCAGAGAGGTAGATGAGTCTTCTCTTTATGTTGTTACAATTTATCACATTTGGGGGTATTTTTAACCCACTCAGTTCATTCATTTAATCTAAGTGTAATAAAAATGTTCAGAATTATTTACACATTTGGAATTTATACTCATTTCTATTTTTCTTCAATAGGAAATGGCCTATATAAGTACATATTATGCAAGTGGTTGTTAAAATTTTTTTAACAATGCCTAAGCCTAGCATTTACTCTGTATTCCTGCTACCAAGTTCTAAAACTCTTAAGGCTCATACAACAGCATGACTTTTGCAGAAGTCACATAGGGTCAGACCACACTGTAGCTACTCTATTGCTTTCCAGCTACTCCATTAATAGCTACCAAGTGGAGGGGGAAGGCACTTGGAGCAAGCATTGAACCAGTATACTTGAGGCTGCTTAAAGATACCATGTCTTAATCACTTTACACAAAATGAGCAATTTTTAAAGCACTATGCTACTTTTAAAGATACTGGATAATGTTGAGAATGTCTGAAAATCTGTAGATATCAGAAAGGGAGTCGGGGGACAAGGAAGGAAAGAGGGGAAAAGGAAGAGAGGGAGGGAACAAAAGGATTTCTTTATTATTGATGGCTGGCTTAACATCTGTATTCTTAGTATAAGCTAAGGCACAGGATTTCTTCCATATTTCAGTTGAAACTGGAGTTTGAACTGGGCCATTACTGTAGCTTAGTGTAGCTGGAGCAGCACTGAGAGGAGAGGTTAAATCCTCAGCATTTCTTTCGTCGTGCAGCCGTGAGCTAGTGAAGACAGACAGGCAGACATGGGTGCCTAACAAAGAGGAGAGTGGGGAGAAATAATGCCCCCAAACTCACAAAACCATCAAGTTATAGTATTTAGTAGTTTGAACTTCAAGGATCCTGATAGCATCATAACATTGGGAAACCAGGGAAACTAGCACACTGCTGTTCATGTTTCAATCAAAGTCGTAGTGTTTCCTCTGCATGCTAGCATCGGGCTGCGCTTCCGTTACCATCCGCACAGGATTACATTTTCAGTTGTTAGCCGGGCAGTGATGTTCTGTGGAACGACTGTGACAAAGGCTGTTACTTACGTGATCTGTGGTTAGTGAAGCACACGGATGAAAATGATCAAAGCAAACCTCATCTTGTCTCACGGAACACAGATGCTTCTCTAGATCATTGTATCTCTCTCCATAGAGCACTGAAAGGGGAAGAGGGAGATTTTTCCAAATGATCGGCAATGTGATGAGTGGAATAATTTTAAATCAAATAGCCAAACCAAACAAAAGCAAGATCATACCAAAACACAGAGCATACGTACCAAGTCTAACTTTGTATGACTGTCTGGCTCGCACTTGGTCTTTTTGATGACTGCCGTGGGAGCCAGCATTTCTTTTGGAAAAAGTTCCTTTTCCCATTGCGCTGTCTACTTGTTTCCAGTACCTCTTTACTGACTGGAGCCACCTTTAAAACATGGACATATTACTTAAGATTGTAATCAGTAATGCACCCAATGGTTCATGTTTTGAGTGTCTTCGGTATTATTTTGAAAGCTGTGGAGTCATTAGAAGGTGAGAGCTGCATAACAGAACCCAGTCACTAGCAGTGAGACTTTGAAGAATAACTGACAACCAATATAAGCCCTCACAAAGGTGATACTAGCCACTGGTTCTTATCTAGCTGTCTCTGCTTCCTGTCTGTTGCCATGTGAACAAGCAGCCACCTCAGGCTCCCATTTCCATGGATGAAGCCTCCTCTCTCTGCCTTTCCCACTGTGATGGGCCGAAACCTTTCTAAAACCATGAGTCTAAATAAAGGTGTACCTCTTTTAAGGTATTTTTTGTTCACATCAACACAAAAGCAACTCATACATTATTTAAGCAGAAAATAGAAACAACTTACATGAAATTAAATAATTAATTACAAAAAGTTCATGTGTCTTAAATTTTTCACAGAAGGGAATTAGTTCTAGAGCCATATAACCTGAAATAAAATTATAGCTTCCTTACTATTAATTCTGAATCCTGCATGAATCATTTAATACTTCTGTGACTGTCTTTCATGTTTAAAAATCAATAGAATAGTAAGAGTACTGTTATCTAATAATAACAATGAAAATAGTAGTATATCAAATATTGATGATATTTAAGACAAATTACTATATGCAAAATCCTTAGCAAGGAATGTGACACATGGGAGATGCTACGGGATACATTGTTATCAGTAGTCAACATTCAAGTCCAATGACAAGATGTGTGGCTTTCAACTAATACAGGTTTGCTCCATTTCTAAACAAATATATATACAAAATGGGATGATCTTGGAATCTATGGCTGAATGTATCAGTCTATCACCTGATTTTTGTTTCCTAGTAAAGGGGGTGGGGAAAAACAAAAGGAATATACAGCTATCGTTTTATTTTTGAGCTATGATATGATACTTCCTATTCAACTGCAGATCTGACCCAAGGGTTGCTGGGTGCTTCTTTGTAGAGAGTAGCCAAGACTTATCAGAAAGAACTAAACAGAGAGTAGCTTGAAAATTCAGGGATTACTATGAGTTACCCAAAAATTGAGGTCACTCTAAAGCCCATAAAAGATGTATAAAATTTAAATTCTCGAAACAGATAAACAGGGGCTGGAGAAATGGCTTAGAGGTTAAAAACACTGGCTGCTCTTCTGGAGGTCCTGAGTTCAATTCCCAGCAACTACATGTTGGCTCACAACCATCTATAATGAGATCTGGTGTCCTCTTCTGGTGTGCAGGCATACATGCAGGCAGAACACTGTTGCTGTGGAATAATGCTTTTGTATACTAGTTTAATAAAACCCTGATTGGCCAGTAGCCAGGCAGGAAGTATAAGCAGGATAAGCAGATAAAGAGAATTCTGGGAAGAGGAAGGTTGAGGCAGGAGACGCCAGCTTGCCATGCAGGGAGCAGCATGTAATGGCACACAGGTAAAGCCATGGAAAACGTGGCGACATATAGATTAATAGAAATGGGCTGAGTTTAAATGCAAGAGCTAGTCAGTGGAAAGCCTGACCTAATGGCTAAGCACTTTTAATTAATATAAAACTCTGTATGTTTACTTGGGTCTGAGCTGCTGCTGACTGGGCAGGACACAGGAAAACTTTCAGCTACAAATGGTGCCCAACATGGGGCTCAAACCCACAACCCTGAGATTAAGAGTCTCATGCTCTACTGACTGAGCTACACACTGTACACATAATAAATAAATAAATCTTAATAAAAACAGATAAACATTCTGTCCAAAATAGAACCTAATCCTTACTCAGTAAGATGTTGAGGGTTGCTTATGGTAGCTGAAAGGGCCAAAAAAGGACATCGGATCATGACAAGGAGATGCTCCCAGATTTCTGCTCCAATTTCTCCACCAAGACAATGTACCTATAAAAGAAAAGAAGGTTTTCAACTGGCAGGTTAGCTTTAAGAATGGCAACTTAAAATAATATGTGGAATCTTAAGTTGGTCATAAGCATTTCCCATCACTTTTAATGAACCATGTGAAGTTTAAAGAAGTGCTAGAAAAAATCCAGATGTAGGACATTTTGGCACATGAAATTTACTTAATATTTTTAACCAACCCATCTGTGATTCCTTTTTATTTTGCTTTCAAAACTTTCTTCCAGGCCCATGTATTTCTTGCCATGTCTATTGACAATCAAAGCACCACCACATCTCAGTCACGATATAGTACCTTTGTGACTATTGCCCTAATTGTACACCTACATTCTTGACATCACAGACAAAACGACATGCTTCAAAGAGAAGCCGTATCTAGTCATGTCACTAGTTAATGTTTCTCCATTCGTTGTGGGACAAATTTAAGCATTTAATGGGATATACCATGATTGGCATATTTGGCCCACTCCTACTATTCCAGCATCATCTGAAGTCACCCATCCCCAGTCTTCCCATGACCCCAGACACATCAGCCATTTCTTGGTTTCTCAGCATACATTTGACACCCCAGAACTTTCATGTTGCTATCTCCATGTATAAAACAGTCTTATCAATAAAGTAAGAAGCCAACAAATATAACCAAGGCTTCTTAATCTGTGAAGTTCATCTTGGTGGCACTAGTTTAAAAAGATTTTGCCAACCATCCATCCATTCCAGAGTAATCCTCCAGGCTGGCTTCTGTCACGGTTGCAATTGTGATTGACACTCCTGATCTTCACAGTAGCACTACTAGCAGCTTGCAAACATCTGTATTCCCTGGTTTAACTTATCTTTCTCACTTAATCTTTATCTTCAAATCTGGATAATACTAGCATTGGCACAGGGAGGCACTTCTCAAATGAAGCCTAGTAAATGAATGCATGACCAAACTCAATTAGACAGACAAAAGGGTTTTTTTTGACTGTGGTCTTAAATAAACAAGTTAAATTTGACACTTGGAAACAAACTTTAAAAGACTTACAATCAGTCAAGCAGTTTTACATACGTGTGTAGAAAAGCATATGTACATATTTTCTCCTGCCTGTTTGACTTTGTCTTGGTCAGGTGACATACCATTCTGCTAAATATTAACTTTAAGCTTTGCAATATTTAGCAGTTTTCCCTGACTCTGACAGAATAGACAGCAGCCTTCAAAGCCTTTAGGGGTTGCTTTCATATAAAACTGGAAGATCTGAAGTGTCCAATGTTACATCATTTCAGAGTTTGGAATCCACGCTACAACGAGGTGATCTAGATCCTCTTGTTATTTTAATATTTTAAAATTTTATACATATGGGTGTTTGATCTACATGTATGTATGGCCTTGTATTATTTAAATAAAACTATTCAAAGTCCCCAGGACACAAATATGTAGGTTAACTAAAAATAAACCTAACAAGTCAGTATCAAAAAAAAAAAAAAAAAGCACAGCTTGTTTGGTAAATTCAAGTTTACAACAGAAAGGAAAGGGCTGGGAATTTGGGTCAGTGGTGGACTACTGCAGAGACCTGGATTTAGTCTCTGGGACTACAAACTATTTATTATTATTATTATTATTATTATTATTATTATTATTATTATTACTGAAACGAAGTAAAGATTAGCTAAATATGGGCTTCTTTTTTTCTTCTCAGTTTAAAATCCAGGAATAAAGTAATGTATTTTCCTAGGATGCTCTAGGTCTCTGTGAATAAGTATACTCAATGATGCTGCCATGTAACTTCACTCTGTAGCTTCCATCAGAAATTCTACATCTACATTGGTTTTCACCCCACGCTCTCTGCCCAGGGAAACTGATTCACAAATACTACTTCAACTGGCTTCCCGTGTTCTCTGGATCTCTAGCTCTGACCAACTTCTGAGCTGTGGTTACTGAGGGAGTAAGCTGAGATCCGTTTTCCATTGGCTCCCTCCCAGGTTGCCTGATCCAGCTATGTACCTCAGCTAAGTACACTCCTTGAAATGTAGCCCATTCCACCAGGATCTCTTTTGGAACCTGAAGCAAATACTTCCTTCCCTTGTCCCTTTAGGTCTAACAATAAGTTCCTCACTCTGGATTTCCTCACAAATGTCTTTTTAAAAACATACTTTTAAAACTGCATTTTGAATAGGCTATTTGTTTTCCTTAAGGGTCATTGTTAGGTGGGCAGTGGTGGCGCAAGTCTTTAATCCCAGCACTCGGGAGGCAGAGGCAAGCGAATCTCTTGAGTTCAAGGCCAGCCTGACCTATAAACTAAATTCCAGGATAGCCAGGACTGTTTCACACACACAAAATCAGTCTTGCAACAACAACAAAAAAATTATTCTCCTGACAGGATATATCCTCAGCTGCAGCCAATAAGAGCACCCACCGTGTGTATTCTCTACCTTTCCTTATAAAAGGTGGGCCATGCCCACCTCCCATCTCTTTCTCTTTCTTTTCCTTTGCTCTGATCCCCAGGGACTAGTCTCTGTCCCTTCTCTCCCTTCCCCTCAATAAACCTCCCAAGTGGGCCCTGTTGTATGGTGTGACTCCTTCTCGCTGTTTTTAAAATATAACACTCATAAATGGACAGAATTGTTTGTATCATCAGCATCACTTGCTGGAGCATAAAAAACTTTTGCTTTGAAGATCAGACTTGATTTTGGATTTCTATCAAGGGAAACTTGTGTCATGAGTTTAATTCTGTTTCCTCCACAACAGCATCCCCAATGAAGACTGGTTTCTCACGCATGTAGAACTCTCACCCATATACACTATTGAGTCACAGCAGAAGAAGTAAGCCAAGAGGGTAATTCAACTGGGGAAAATGTTCAGAAGGAAATTGCCTCCAAAACTGAACTCCATCCAAGGGGCAGATGTCCCAAAGCAGCAAAAGTATTTAAGAACACTGGGAAGTTAGCCTGAGAAGCGAAATCAAACCTACCTCATCAAATATAACGTATCTGATCCTCTTCACCCAGTTTTGGCGATGAGGAGAAAGTAGCAGAATTTCAAAGCAGGCAGGCACGGTAATAAGCACCTAAAAACAACAGTATCATGTGAAGTAACACTTAGAATGTGCATAGTTATAAAACTACACGAGGTAAAGCTTGTGAGTCCTGAATGTATCTTCTAATAGTAGAAATCCGATACTACTTCTAAGAATTAGACTCATTACACTTGTGATGTATTAGTTTAAACCACATGAAACTTCAATTTATTAAACAAAATAGTAAAATATCAAATTTGAAGTGCATATTCTTGTTTCTGAGCCTTCCAACTGTGTCTAGCCCTAAATGGGACACCAATATTAACCTCTTTCCCAACCCCTTCAGGAAACGGTCAGTAAAGGAGGTAGAAAAAACAAGAGAGCCAGGGGAAGGGGTAGAGTGTTGTGGACTGCCATCTTCTGTACAAGTTATGGCAGTTTCACTCATGACCTCACAGCAACTGTAGTTATCTGTACAAGACCTGCAGAAAATCAAACCAGTTGAAATTCCAGCATGAATGAGGAAGCAGCTCACAAGGCCACACCCCCGCAGAGGAGTTATTGCCACTTAGTGGCCCCTGGGAAAGGGACATGATACTGGGAGAGGTGTGGGTTGGAGGGAGAAAAGAGAGGTAGAAAGAGAAAATGAGGGTGGGTGGATATGATCATAATGCACCTTAAACATGTATAAATTCTCAAAGAATAAATAAAAATGTTATAACTAAATAAATATTTTAGAAAAAACATATAAAAATCAAAGTCATTAATTTTAACTATTTTGATTCTTTCAAATCTAACAGTAACAGAGAATTTGTGTTGGAAAATGCTACTATGAAAGGCAATCCAGGCAGGACACAATTCTACAATATAATGCTCTACAAGCATGTTTTATTTTTCATTTTATCCTAATTATTGATCTGAAAATTCAATAAGAAAGAAAACCATAAACTCATTAACACTACAACACATTCATTAACTACAATACAACACAACATTTTTTAAACTAAAATGAATATCTTTAACAAGAGAAAGTAATTATGATAATACGTTGCTATCCACCAAGTTTTGGTAGCTTGTAAAGATCTTTGGATCATTTTGAATCCCACTGTAAAACAACAGGATGAATGAGCCATAAACTAAAAGTTTAAATCAAAACGAAAGCATCATTAGAGAATTGAGTTCTATTTTTCACATTCTTTTTTTTTTTTTTTTTTTTTTCGAGACAGGGTTTCTCTGTGTAGCTTTGTGCCTTTCCTGGATCTCGCTCTGTAGACCAGGCTGGCCTCGAACTCACAAAGATCCGCATGCCTATGCCTCCCAAGTGCTGGGATTAAAGGTGTGCGCCATCACCGCCCAGCTATTTTTCACATTCTTTAGGATGTAACAAATTTCTGTTTTCTCTGAAGCAGTTTTATCCTTCACAAATTCAAGGAAACTATTTTCACAGGCCTTGTGAAGATGTTAGATTTATAATCAAAAGAATATAACATTGTTATATAACTTGATATCAAATTTATTAAATAGTATGTCCAACCTGGCAGTTCAGGGCATCATGACGATAATCCCTAGTAAAAACACCACACAGAGCTTCACCAGCTGGCAGAATTTTGGTGTAACGATTTTGAACAGTTGCTGCCACTTGATTTACAAGAGCCTGGTTGACAGAAAAACAGATGTATTAGCTACATAATAAAGTGTAGATCAGCAAAATTTAATGGAATTATAGAGATGTTCAAAACTATGTTCTGCCATGAATTCAGAAAACTTGATAAACCCTTTCCTCTACCTACACTACACTAAAAAGCTCTCCCTTTGAGCTGTTGAACTAAATATCTGAACTTCTTTGATTACTGATTTTAGAAAGTATCTGAAAGTAAAATGGCAAATGTGTCCTTTATAGCAGAAGAATTAACATGCATAGCACAACAATTGAATGATCACCACTTACAATCTGAGTCTATCGCAGGAAGAGCACAAATAGGTTAGTATCTCATATTTCAGAACTTTCCCCAGATGTCAGAAGCTTGACTACATGCACGAATCTGTATAGTCTCCTTAGGATCAAGCAGAGAGCATGGCCAGTGGAATCCATAAACTTTAAAACATCTGTTACATGCTTTATACTCCCAAATGTACACACCATATAGATGAAAGTGTAAAATTTATAATATATCCATAAATGTATTTAAAAGTGACATTCAGTGTCAGTGACGTTAATGTATCTGAACACACAATCCCCTGGTGCCAGCTAGTTTTATGTTAATTTGACCCAAGCTTGTGTCGTCATTTGGGCATAGGAAAGCCCTGGGTTAATCATCCTGGCTGCTGTAACAAAACAAGCCATGAGGGAGGGAGCCAATACCCAGCACTCCTCCATGGCCTCTGCACCAATTCCTGCATTCAGGTTCCAGACAGTTTGAGTTCCTACCCTGATTCTCTCAGTGATGGACTGCGCTGTGGAAGTGTAAGCTGAAATAAAGCTTTTCCTATGCAAGTTTCTTTGGGTTATGGTGTTTTATCACAGCAATAGGAACAAGAAAGAAGACAGCCTCCAACTGAAAATGTGGATAGTGCCAATTATACAAGAATTTTAATATTCTCATGGGAATAGATAACTCTGGTTATTCATAATGTAAGATAAAAGCTTGATCCATGAATGTGTATTTCATTGTGGTTCAGAAAAATTGGATGAATTAGTAAAAAGGCAAACTCTTCCATTATGAAAAGTAGGCAAATGTATCCTCATCAAGCACTTCACGGATAAAGAAATATCAAAAGCTATGCATAATAAATCACCCAAATCGCTACTCAGAGAAATATACATCTAAATATGCAAATATAAAAAATGTACAACTAAATGCATATCTAAAAACTCTATTGCCTCTGAGTGTAGCAGAAGTTCACTGAATAACAATGGGAACTTTGAGAAAGATTTGAGATTCCATCTCACTCCAAGTAGAATGGTTAAATCAAGAAAACAAGTGTTAACAGTTGGGGGAAATATGTGAAAAGGGGGACCCTTAATCACCATGGGAAAAGTATCAACTGGTATACCCTTTATAGAAATCATTGTTGAGGTTTCACAAAGCAATAAAAATAAAACTACCTCATGAACTAACTACATCACTCCTTCCTGGGTATATAACCAAAGATCTTCAAGTCTCACTACAGAGATACGTGCACATCCATGTTCATATTTCCACTACTCCAATAGCTAGAAAATGGAAGCAGCCTTGACATCCATGAACAAATTAATAGAACAAGATAATATACAAATACACAATTTTATTCAAATATAAACAAAAGTGAAACAATGTTGTTCACAGAAAAATGGGAAATATTATATTAAGCAAAATAACACAGACTCAGAAGACAAATACCACATGTTTTCTCTTATATTTGGATAATAAAATTTAGTTTTTAGTATATGTATATGTATATGTATAATGTGGGTGAGAGTGGGTATAGGCCATGAAACTAGAAAGGGAATTATGAGAGGGAAAATAGGTCATAAGGGGGGAAGGGAAATAAAATAATAGAATATGTAGTTGATATATTGTGCACCCCAATAAATTTATCTGGGGGTCAGAGAATAGAACAGCCACTATATTAAACATAGGTTTAGGCAGTGATAGCACACGCCTTTAATCCTAGTATTCCAGAGACAGAGATCCATGCAGATCTCTGTGAGTTCATAGCCACCCTGGAAACAGCCAGGCATGGTGACACACACCTTTAATCCCAGGAAATGATGGCAGGAAGCAGAAAGGTATATAAGGCGTGAGGACCAGGAAGCCTGGTTAAGCTTTTAGGCTTTTAGCAGCAGTTCAGCTGAGATCCATTTGGATGAGGACTCAGAGGCTTCCTGTCTGAGGAAACAGGATCGGCTGAGAAGTTGGCGAGGTGAGGTTAGCTGTGGCTTGTTCTGTCTCTCTGATCTTTCAGAATTCACCCCAATACCTGGCTCCTGGGTTTGTTTTTATTAATAAGACCTTTTAAGATTTGTCTACAAGAATATACGTGACTAGAAAGTGGAATGGGGGCTACACGGGAATGAAGGGGAGCAGTGGAGGGGGATTACATCACAGGAGAGGGGAGTGGTGAAGGAGGGTCAAAAAAAGTAAAAAAAAAAAAAACCTATATACAAACATTCTATTGCATGATAATTTTTAACTGGTAAAAATAAATAAAGGGAACTAGATCTACCACATAACCAATGTCTAATATTTCTGAGTAAGTTCTGGAATGAAGAAAAATATTACATGCACTGGATCCCTACCTTTGTTGGTGCAACATACACAACCACACCTTCATCGCTCTCCTTCAGCACCTTCTCCATGCAGTAGTAAGAAGCATAGGTTTTCCCAGAGGACGTTGGGGCAACAATCACTGCAGACTCATAGTTATCCACCACATCCAGGAGCTCTCGCTGCAGGGGTCAGATCATGATTTGTGTCAATCAAACAAGCCCTGTGCTACCCACAGAGATCAGTCTTTTTCCATTATGATTTTTCTGAGCCTCAATGATGGAGTGCTGCAGATACACAGAAAAAATTAAAAGGAAGCTCCAATAGACTACTCATTCTCTCAAATGATGCAATTTGCTTGCTTTTGAGCAGCTGAGAGATGAGTCTCATGTGCAACAATGGAGTTAAAAAAGTCTAAAAAGCGCTGCACAGAAAAGGGAGATGAAAAAGAAGGAGCCAATGAGGAGGGCAGTGAAGCAAGTGTGTGGATGGATGGGTATGTGATCAAAGTACACAACATGCATGGAGGAAAAGACCATAATGAAACATGTTCTTGTGTATAATTTATAATAATAATAAAGAAAAATCACTCAAAAATAATGTCAGAAAAAGGTCTTATTATTAGGAAGGCTGTTTTTAATAGTTAGGAGTACACAGTGTCTTTGAGAAATACAGTTGTTGGAACCAGCCAACCCATATTTTTATGGCAGTCAGCAAATGGTTGAAGCACAGAAATAGTGAATTCATCATTTTCCTGCTTGCCCTCGATGGGCAACTATGTGGGAGCATTCTCTTTGCATCCTATGATTTTATTCATCAAGATGATGTGTAGTCAAAAGAATGGAAAACCTATGTGAAGTACAGAAGACAGGAAGTACTCTAAAATCCCAGCCTGTCCACCCCGTGAATCTAGTCCTCCCCACATGCCACATTTCAGAATGAAAGGGTGTGAAAGAATTAGAAGGTGCATGGAAAGTAGGAGTAAATGTGACTGCTCTGTAGCCTACACTGAAATAAGTGCTTGATCTCCTGCTCATGGAAAATCAGCATTTTGTAAAGGAACCCCGACATCAACAGCCTAAGAAAAGGTCCATGCTCCAGTTTGCATATGGCTTCATGTCCCCCAGGATTCCTGGAATCTTGTCCCCAGGGTGAAGATATTTGGAGGCATTGGAAAGTGTAAGAAGTGGAGTATACCTAGAGGTCCAAAGGTCACTATGAGTCTCAACCTTGGGAAATAATTGTGATGAGAATCCTTTCCAAAAGGTTTGTTCTATAAAGCCTCAGCCCAACTAGCTCTCTCTGATTCTTGCTTTCACGGGGTTATGCTTTCTCACACAAGCTGCCCCACCATAATGTGATGCCATTCTGTTATCAAGCTGGCACTGGAAGCCAGACCAATGGAGCCGTCCAATCTCTGGTGTGGACACTCCAGAAATGGAAGGTAAATGAGCATCTTTACATTAAAGCTAGGCTGCCTCGGGTTTTTCATTACATTAGTGAAAAATGGCTTACAAAACCTGAACTGAATGGGACAACTA
>CABHPH010161416.1:22153-44001 GCA_902168325.1 Peromyscus nudipes | reverse complement strand
GTATTTGATTAGCATACTTAGGTCACCAAATTAAATACTGATTGACCATGATGATGATAATAACATTAGGACATGGAGATGGGTTGAAATCTGTGCTATGAATCCATAATTGAATGAGTCCTAAGGAAATTGAATCAGTCTTTTTCCTGTGCTCATAAGAAATGCTCCAATAAGAACAGGGAAGTCCTTAATTATCTTGTACTTTAATTGCTGACCCAGGCTGTTCTTGCTGCCTTTGATGCTGTCAGAAACAGGAACAACAAGCTGGCGTCCATGCTTCTCTTTCCAGGATGGCAAATCTGCTGTTTCTCTGGGTGAGTTAATTCTAATTTACTGCCTCACAGTAAGACATCTTTTCTTTCCTTCAGGAAATTGCTCTAGGATGTGAGTCATCACCAGGGGATTTTGTTCCTCTGGGCTGTGGCAGCAGATTCATTACGTCACAGCACGTGATAAGACATCAGGAGTTCAGCTTTAGGGCTTGCGGGGTGGGGGTGGGGGGAGCATTACTATAGATAGCATTATTGTTATTTAATAGATTTGTCTAAGGGACAGTCATTAATTTGCTTTATAAGTTCCCATAGCCAATGTTTATTGAAGATCTACTATATGCCGGATAGCATGCTAGGTGTTCACAGTAAACAATACGACTGTTGTGCCCAGGTCTCAAGACACCCAAGCAAGACCACCACAGAGCCATTATCCGATGCAAGCACACAGAGGTTTATATTAACAAAACAAGCAAGCTTGGTCCATGTCCAACACCCGACACAGCAGGTGGAGGAGAATGGCCCCGAGCACTCACTTTAAGGGGTTTATATAGGAAAGGTTTACATGCAGCTTGGGATTGGACAAGGGGGCTAGGGGTGAGTCAGTACTTTGAAGTTACTGGCTGAACTATAAGCATGAGGTTACTGATGGCTAACAGGATTCAGGGTATCTACAGAGACATAAATTTTTTACTCCCTATGTCCTGCTTTTGTTGAACCCAGGATGTATACATTCAGATTTATTGTTGCAGTCCTGCTCTCCTCTAAGGTCAACTTCTGGTCAGTTGAGTCCATTACTCCCCATATCTTGTTTTGACAAGTCCAGGATACATAGATTTATTGTCCCAGCCTTAAGTTCAACTTCTGATCACTTCTAAAACTGTTGGTCAGCAAATACCTTTGGAGGAGGGGAGGGGGAAGTGTCTCTCAAGATGGCTACTGATTTTTCCCTTTCAATGACAACTATTCCTGTCCTTACTGATCTAGTTGTTAGAGTTTCTATTACAAAGTCTCACAGATTGGGTGACTTAAGCACCAGAAATTTGTTTTTCTTGTTCTAAAGCAGTGGTTCTTAGCCTTCCTAAGGCTGCGGCCCTCTAATACAATTTCTCATGTTGTGGTGACCCCTAACCATAAAATTATTTTGTTGCTACTTCATAACTGTGATTTTGCTACTGTTATGAATTGTAATGTAAATATCTGATATGTGATCCCTGTGAAAAGGTCATTCAACCCCACAAGGGGGTATAACTCACAGGTGGAGATCTGCCGTTCTTGTGTTGGAGGGGGTTGATATTTTTCCCTAAGGACTATAAGAGAATGATTTTAAGAGTCTGTCTCTTTGACTTGTAAATAACTCTCATTTCTCCATATCATTACATGTCCTTCCCTATTCACCTGTGTCTAGATTTCCCTTTTCTTAGAACACCCTCCTATTGGATCTGGGTCTACCCTAACAATCTAATTTCAACTTAATTACCTTATAGATCTTGTTTCCAAAAACAGCTGTGTGCCGAGGTACCGACATCCAAGGCTTTAACATCTGAATTTGGGGACAATGCATTTTAACTCATAGTAACATGCAAGACTACAAGGGCCTTCTCTGACATGTTGCCGTAAACCATCTGCTAGAATAAACCCTTTCTCCCTCAAATTCCTTTTGTCGGTTACTTTACTACTTTACAGCAACAAGAAAAATAACCAAGGTAGAACTGTGGTCCAGAGAAGTGGGCTGTTGCTGTGATGAACGTGGCTGTATGGTCCTTGGGCCTTTGGAACAGGTTTGCAGGGGAAATTAGGATGCTTTAAGCAGAGCTTAATGGGTGGCTTTGGACGGAGCATGGCAGTCCAGGCTGTCGATAGGACTGCAGTGAAGGCTGAGCTCCTGAGATTACAGGCAGGATCAAGGGCACTCTCAGGAACTGGATTAGAGGCCATTTAAGTTACAGTCTGGCAGAATGGGATTCTGTTTTGCCCTTGACTTAAAAGTCTATTACGCTGAGTTCTAAAGCAATGGGCTGATTTGTTTGGTGGAGAAAATTTCAAGATAGCCCAATAGATGGAGTTCCTTCCCACCACCTCTAATCAGGATTGGAGTGAGGCGGTACAGAAAGAGATGGAGCAGGAATGTTTGTCAAGGAAAGGAGAAGTTTGGACAAGAACTGAGCGTGGTGGTGCATGCCTCAGTCCCAGTGGGAGCAGAGGATCAGGAGTTCAAAGTCACCCTCAGGTACACAGTGCCTGTGTTCCAGGCCTGTCTCAAAAATAAGCAAACGCCAAAATAAAGATGTGGACAAAGCAGGTTCTAACAAAGAAACGGAGCCATGGAGGGAAGCCTTGCGCTTTGTGCAAAGGGGATTGGAGGCCCCACTTCTCTCCCAACGTTCTGCTTCCTGTCTGCTGTCCATGCTCCTGCCTCCATGGGCTAAACGGCTGCAGGTGCCATGTTTTCCCTGTGATGACGGGCCGTATCTCCACTAAGCCAATATAAACCTCCCTCCTTCGTGAGGTTTCTGTCAAGTCACCATGACAAGAAAAAAAAAGTAACTAATGCCAAAATGAAACTGAAGTCATGCAGTTTGAGAAGGGAGAAAACAAAATCAGAGACAACACAACTTTTTGTATAAAAAATCTCAAAGAATTGACAGAAGACCTCTTTATAGCAAGTGATTGCAGCAAAATGGCGGGAATAGGTTAATATTCGAGAAAGAGTCAGTCGCTTCCTCAAATATCATCAATAAACAGGTGGGATTTGAAGTTAAGAACAAGACACAATCTCTATTAGCCTCGACTGCTGGAGGGGGCATGGGGGAGACACTCGCATGCTTTCCTAAATCGGTGCTTTCTCTGTCCGATGTGTAGAGCCTTACAGTGTGTGCGACCCCGGCATGAGCCTCTAAGGTCAGCGTCACCAAAGTGTGCATACATATCAGCTCGTGCTCCAGCGTCACCAAAGTGTGCATACATATCAGCTCGTGCTCCAGCGTCACCAAAGTGTGCATACATATCAGCTTGTGCTCCAGTGTCCCGGGACCACAGCCATTCACACCTGCCTGCCAGTCTCCGCCCCAGAGATCATCAGTTCCAGGTGAGTGAGAGAGGGGAACTGGAGCTCGCTCTCTCCTTTCAATAGTGGTTGTATTTAGTTAGTAGTTAGTTAGTTAGTTAGTAGTTAGTTAGTTAGTAGTTAGTTAGCAGTTAGTTAGTAGTTAGTTAGTTAGTAGTTAGTTAGTTAGTTAGTTTCCAGACAGGGTTTCTCTGTGTAGCCCTGACTGCCCTGGAACTCACTCTATAGTCCAGGCTGGCCTTGAACTCAGAGATCCACCTGCCTCTGCCTCTTAAGTGCTGGGATTAAAGGTGTGCACCACCACTGCCCGGCCAGTGGTTGTATTTTTAAAGCGTAATTTGGGAATAATTTTGTATTTACAAAAGAGTCTTAAAAACTGGGACAGGGCCGGGCGTTGGTGGCGCACGCCTTTAATCCCAGCACTCGGGAGGCAGAGCCAGGCGGATCTCTGTGAGTTCGGGGCCAGCCTGGGCTACCAAGTGAGCTCCAGGAAAGGCGCAAAGCTACACAGAGAAACCCTGTCTCGAAAAACCAAAAAAAAAAAAAAACTGGGACAGATAGTTCCCATATCCTTTTCACCAAGCCTTCTCTGCTACCATTGCACATAATCATACATGTTATCAAAACTAAGAAATGACGGCAAGTGCTACTGTTAACTAAACCAGGCTCCAGTCAGATGTCACCAGTTTCCCACTGATGCTCTTGTTCTCTTTTAGAAATTCTCACTGCACCTGGCTGTCATGTCTCCTTGGTTTCTCGTCTATGACAGCTCTTGAGTCTGTCTTTTCTTGACCTTAGACACTTGAGGAGTACAGGTCAGGTTGGAGGACCTCTTTGTAAGATTCTGTGGTGTATGTCGTTTCAGATCGTGCCTTTCCCTACAGTATTTCAAGTCATTTTCCTTGAGGATCACTTCTAAAATTTTGTGTACTGATATGTTTGTGGGATTTAAAAATCCATTTACTATGTTTTAGTGGAGTTTCAGAGGTAGTGAAATTGTATTGTTATATTTAATCTGCCATCTCTATCTGGGAGATAGACATTTTGAGAGAAACATTTTTCTGTCACTGGGATTGCTTACAATCTGTGGTTAATGTTGTCATAATTCTGACGTGGGCATTATCCACAAATGTCAATAGCTTTTGTTTCGTGCCATTGTTATATTCTGTAAGAACTGAATGAGAGATGCGGTTCAATCCACAGCCTGGAAAAATCAATCACTGCATTTCCTCAGCCCTCAGGATGCTGTCCATGTTCCTAGCATAATACATAAATCCCACCTGGCTTTTCCAATTTCTCTCATTTCTCCAATCATAGTACTACTTCCTGCTTACAATGAACTAATGGCTTCTGTCAACACATATGGGCAAAGGCTTCTGTAGTTCTGTTTTCTAGACTGACTTCTATCTGGTAAGTTCTCATCAGAACTGTCAAAATTGAGAAGGGAGTTTTTGTTAGAGCAAAGCCTTCCATGTCAACAAGAAAAGTAGGGAAAAATCGATTCAGCTCTGCCCTTTTGTAGACAGGACACACACACACTTTCTTACCATAATACAAGTCCAAAAAATGTTCCTGCATAGCAAAATGTGCTATTTTACCTACAGCCAGAAATAAGTAGTAACAGCCCTTCATGTCCTTCATGTCCTGCCACACTGTCAAAAGGTAGTGTGTTCAGTTTCCTAGTTCAGGATCCCCAGAGTGACAGTCCTGAGATTCCTTTGCTGGAGACAACAGAAAGCCTGCTCATAAGCACTATTCTGACTCATCTATACCATAACACATCTGACTGCTGCTTCTGGAAATTGCCTGGGGACAGGAGAAGGCTCTCCAGGGGTGTTGCAAGCCACTAGGCCACTCTAAATCTACCCAGTGGTGCCCAAAGTGTCAGTGGTTAAGAATGTTGCATGACTTCTTTAAGCAAGACTTAACAGGAAAATTACTGAACAAATATCTGAGCTCACAACTATGCCTATTTCTGCTGATAGAACCACTTATTCTTCTTTTGAGAAGTTCATAGCTTGCTCTATTGTGCCCCGGTAGAAAAGGAAGGATTAACATGTGTAGCAGAAATCTTAAAGAGTCTTATTAATAAAATCAAATCCGAGGCCAGTTATTGGGGTGAATACTGGAAGGTCAGAGAGGTAGAGCAAGCCACAGCTATCTCACCTGGCAAACTTCTCAGCTGATCTTGTTTCCTCAGACTGGAAGCCTCTGTGTCCTCATATCTGAATGGCTCTCAGCTGAACTGTGCTTCTCGAAAGCCTGAATGCTTAATCAGCCAAATGCTTCTCCAGGCCAAATGCTTCTAGTTTCTGGTCCTCACGCCTTATATACCTTTCTGCTTTCTACCACCACTCCCTGGGATTAAAGGCTCGCTTTCTGGGATTAAAGGCGTGTGTCACCATGCCTGGCTGTTTCCAATGTGGCCTTGAACTCACAGAGATCCAGAGGGATTTCTGTCTCTGGAATGCCAGGATTAAAGGCGTGTGCTACCACTGCCTAACCTCTGTTTAATATTGTGACTGTCCTGTTCTCTGACCCCAGATAAGTTTATTAGCGTACACAATATTTTTAGGGAACACAATACCACCACAAACATGAGATTCTAAATGATTATCTTCACTGCCCATTATGAACAATAGTTATCTGGGTAATACATTAAATACCGAGCCAAAGCTGGACATGCACAACAGCCGTCTATCATCAAAAGAAAATTATGTGTAAGTTCAGACTCCAGTAAGTCTAGAAGACACAGAGGTTTTACATGAACACACACATCATTCTGGCACCTACAGCATCTACTTTTGCTGCCTATGGCCCCTTCCTCACCTTCCACTTAACAGTTTTATGGGGAATTCCATAAAACATCTTGAAGAGAGAAGAATAAAACTTCGGACTTTATTCACAAAAATATCTCTATCTTATGCCAGTGCAAGCATATTCACTTAGGGATGCCGCTGAAGAGGGATGGGCAAGACAAGTCCTAGATATCAGGACCTTGAGCAGAGTATCTTGCTGTCACTATGGCTAGGAAGCCAAAGTGGCCTGAGATACAGGGCTCCATTTACTGATGGGATGCAGATCTTTAGTCATTGGTCAGAAACTTGAAAAGAACATGTTTAAAAGACTGATAACAAGGAAGCTTGAAGAGGAGACACATGAGTGGATCTTTCAGAAATGAGCACAGAGGAACTAGCATGAATACTCACCAAGCACAGATATCCTGGTGGAGGCCTTGTAACAGAAATGGACAGGATGGCTTGTCCTGTGGCTGTCATTCTTCATCTTTCTGCACCCTAGTGTTTAATGGGTCTGTGCACCAAGTGTCCTTAAGATGGCATCAGTAGGTTCTTCGGGAAGCAGCTCCGGTTACTTTCCATGTTGTGCCATCTAGTGTTCATTCTCATGTACTTCTTGGTCCTGGTTAGGATGAAAAGACATGCAGAAGGCTTGTTCTCTCAGAGTGGCCCTCCCATTGCCCTTGTTCCTACACTTCTGGTTTGCTTGGTCTTGCATTTCATGCACCAGCTCAGCTTGGTGAGTTGCCCACACCCTATTGGTCCCATGCTGTCCCCATACTCCCAGGAGGCCTAGCTCAGGTTGTGCAGCAGCCCTCCTCATGCCTGTGTTTCCCAGTCCCCACATTCCCAGGTGTAGTTCAGGTATTGCAGCTTGTGCACCAGCTCAAGCCAACCCAGCCTTGTGTTACAATTGTACACTTTTTTGGTTATCACTGAATTGGAATCACCCCTGTCTCTGCAATCAAAAATGAACACTGAGTCTGTAAAGGACTGATTTACCAACTCTTTATATTTGATCTAAAATGAAACAAGCTTGGGTAACAGCAAAAAACAGACCCAAATTTCTACCTAATAAAGGCAGGCTAGAATCAGACATACAGCTAAGGAAAGAAGCCCATGCGGCCAGGTCATGTCAGAAAACCACAAATAATGCAAAAGACCAAGACCATACAGGCTCCCCTACACCCTCTGGAATATAGAAATGTTCTCCAGTACAATTATCTAGATGAAACTCAGCACACAGAGTTTGAAAGAACGGTTATAAACACAATCAAATAATTCAAGGAATTCAAAGAAGAAATGAACAAACAGGATTGGAATAAACTCCTGGATGAAGTTCAAGAAAGAAAACCTAAATATATGTCTGAACAAAGTGATGAAGACAATTTAGGATTTGAATTCAGTAATCAGAAGTACTGAAGAAAATTCAAGCTGAGATGAAGATGGAATTAAAAACTCAACAACCCAATTAGAAAGCTCAGGAAAGCCTTTACCAGTAGAACTCAAATGACATAGAATCTAGAAACAAATGAGCCAGTTGAGAAATAGGCGATGTAGTGAGTTCTCAAAAGGAGAAATTAAAAATGACTAATGAACATCTTAAAAAGTTTTGAAGATCCTTAGCAATTGGGAAAAATGAAAATTAAAACTGCTTTGAGAATTCATCTTGTCCCAGTCAGAATGCCTAAGACCAAGAAAACAAAACAAATAATACAATTAAAAGACTGGGTGCAGATCTGTTGTGGAATAATCCTTTTGTACACTGTGAAGATGTATTGCTCTCGTTGTTACTAAAAAATGGACTGGCCAATAGCTAGGCAGAATTTTGGGGGCAGAGAGACTGCTGGGAAGAAGGCGGGTAGAGTCGGAGGAACCAGACAAGGAAAGAGCAACATGGGAAGTTCATAGATGAGGTAAATGAGCCTCTGGGCAGCACATAGATTAAAAGAAATGGGTTAATTTAAGTTGTAAGAGCTGGCTGGAGACAAGCCTAAGCTATCAGCTGAGCATTTATAATTACTAATAAATTTCTGTGTGGTTATTTGGGAAGCAGCTGGTGGGACAGAGCTGACTGGTGGTCTACACAGAAAAGTCCACCTACACAGATCTAGACAGAATTCTCAAATAAGAAACTCAAAATAGCTAAGAAACACTTAAAGAAATGTTTAAAATCTTTAGTCATCAGGGAAATGCAAATCAAAATGACTCTGAGATTCCATTTTACACTCATCAGAATGGCTAAGATCAATAACATAAGTGACAGCTCATGCAGTGAGGATGTGGAGCAAGGGGAACACTCCTCCATTGCTGGTGGGAGTGCAAACTCATACAGCCACTATGACAATCAGTATGGTGGTTCCTCAGGAAGATGGGAATTAATCTTGCCCAAGATCCAGCTGTGTCACTCTTAGACATGTACCCAAAGGCTGCTTCATCCTACCACAGAGATACTTGTCCATGTTTATTGCTGCTCTATTCATAATATTCAGAAATTGGAAGCAACCTAGATATTCCTCAATAGAAGAATGGATAAAGAAAATGTGGTACTTTTACACAAATGGAGTATCACTCAGCTGTTAAAAATAACAAATCATGAAATTCACAGGTAAATGAATGGGACTAGAAAAAAATCCTGAATGTATTATCCCAGACCCAGAAAAACAAACATAGTATATATTCACCTACATGATGATATTAGTTGTAAAGTCAATGATAACCAAGCTGAAATTCATAGGACCACAGAGGTTAGGAATAGAACACGGGACTAGGGTGGACAGAAAGATCTTGTTAGGAAAGGTAAATAGACTAGATAATTATGGATGGGGGCAGATGGGAGAATCAGGTGGGGAGTGAGAGGGAAGGGGGGACAAAGGAGGGGAGTACAGGGAGAGACAACTAAAATTAAGGGCCATTTGAGGGGTAGTATGGAAACCTAACACAGTAGAAGTTTCATATATGTACACACACACACACACACACACACACACACACAAAGGTAATCTAACAGAAATTGACAAATAATGAATAATGGAGACAGAGCCCCACTGGCCATCTCTTGTCATCAAATGAAGCTTCAAGTTCCAAGATTGGGTTACATCTAATTGAGTTTTGGCCTAAGGAGTCCCATGGGAATCCCCAAACCACCCAGGCTGTTGTCAAGACTATAGGTTGCTCTCCACAAACTGACAGCAAGTCCCCATTGCTGAAGATAACACACACAACTCATTGAACATGGAGAGGTCAAGCTGGTGCCTACACAGACCCTTCATCCCTAGCACGTTAGTACAGGAAGATACTGTGCACACTACCAAAAGAGAAACGTAACAACCCAGACACAAGCCCTCGCACTGGCAGTGGTGTCCTGCTGTTGGGAGCCATGTGGCCTAGTTCCAGATCAGCATATGAATGCCTGTCCAACGGTATCTGTGAGGCAAGACCTTTGGAGATGGTCTCTTATCGGCAAGGACCAGTGGCCCTCGGGACAATGCAGAATGCTGCTGGGACTGCACAGCCTGGATGCTCTCTTCTCTCTCATAATATTGATGATTCTCTTGGTGGCTTTTAGTTTCACTTTGTCAGCTATGCATGGAACAGATGTAATCATTCACAGAAACTTCATTTTTTTTCTAACATTTTCTCCTAAAATTCTTTGGGAACTGATGCTTCTCAGGCTTCTTATTTGGAAATACCAGCTGTCACCCTAGACCCTGGGAACTTTTCTGATTCAGTGCTGACAGGATCGGAGGCAATAAAATTTAATGGGCACATATAAGAAAGGAACACAGGGGACATTAACTACATCTCCTAATTCTGGAGGAAAAAAAAAAAACGTTAAGGTGGAAAAAGAGTGCCTTATCAAAGTTTGTTTTTTTATAGAGAGGCTTAGGTATGTGGGACCTTTTGTGTGACAAGGGAACAGTTGGAGAAATACAGGCTAACTGTATGCAAGCAGTTTATGGTGAATTACCCTATTTCTGTAAATATGCTTTGTTAAGTTTTGAATGATATTGTTATTCTTGAGAATGTGTGCCTATGTTTATCACCTTTTAGCTTTGTAAGGACAGGATGTGACTGGCTTGATATTTAGCCAAGCTAACAAAATGCTGAACATTGTTTTTGGTTTAAAAGTTGTTTTGATGTAAAAAATTGTGGAAAAATATTTGTTTTTCATGGAGAGTAATGTTAAAGGGTGGGGCAAACATGCTTGCGTTTGAAGTATAAATAAAGATGGCTCAAGATACTTGGGCAGCCACTGGTGTGAAACTCTTCTGGTGGTTGGACACCTTTTCCTTTGCACTGATGCTCTTTCCTGGTCTCAGAAACTGAACCCAGCTGCAGTGGGATTGTAGCATCCTACCTGCAAGACAAGCTAGTCCAATGGTGGCACAAAGCTTGTGGGAGTGAGGAAAACAATATTTGACCCCACTCCATGAGATGGAACCCATATCCAACAGTGCTTGGCGGCCCAAAACCTGAGACTAGATAGACCTGGGATCTAGGAACCAAATACTACTGGTCTAAAAAAAAGTGGCGATAAAATGACTCCTAATGACCTTCTTTTATTATACTCATAGATCAGTGCCTTGCTCAGACATCATTAAAGAAGCTTCCTCCTGCAGCAAATTGGAACACATACGGAGACCCACAGCTAGATATTATGCTGAAAGACCGAGACCTAGGAACACTCAGTCCTAAACACTCAGTCTCCATCAAATCCCTCCCCTCAGGGCTCAAGGAACCCCCTGGAAGAAGAAACAGAAAGAGCATAAGAGCCAGAAGGGATGGAGGATACCAGGAAAAGAAGGCTCGCTAAATCAACATGAGCAAAGCCCGTATGAACTCACAGAGAATGAGGCAGCATGCACAGGGCTGCATAGGTCTGCATCAGATCCTTTGCACATGCACACACACACACACACACACTCACTCACTCACTCACTCACTCACACACACACACATTATGGCTTTCAGTTTAGTGTTTGTATGGGATTCCTGAGTGTGCAAACAAGTGGGGCTCTGTTTCTTGTGCCTTCTCTTGGACTCTTTTCCTTTGTTTTGTCAAGACTTTGTTTAGATGTTGTGGAATATTTTATTACACTGTGTGAAGATGTCTCACTCTGATTGGTTTCATAAAAAGCTGAATGGCCAATAGCTAGGCAGGATTTCTGGACAGAGAGAACACTGGCGGAGATGCCAGGATGCAGAGCAAGCAACATGGGCATTACAAAGTGAAGGTAACTGAGCCATGTAAAAGAAGTAGATTAAAAGAAATTGGTTAATTTAAGTTACGAGCTAGTTAGAAACAAGCCTACACCATTGGCAAACTTTCATAACTAATATAAGACTCCGTGTCTTTTTTTTGAGCTGGCAGCCCAAAAAAAGTCCCAACTACATATGGCATCCACTGTGGGGGCACATATTTCCACATAGGACCTGAGGAAGCTTAAAAAGCAAATTCCCAAATCACAAACACAGAGCCAGATGCTGCTTACTACTTCCGCAGTCTCCCAGGCAGGTCGCTACCTGTGGGCGTGAGCCACCAACGTGCCATGAGCTAAGCTGTAAGGTAGGTTTAAGGTTTGACTCATGTGGTCAGAGAATGTTGCAGGCATCTGGTAAAGCAAGGTCCAGACAAGAAAAGAAGAAAAAAGTATGGACAGTCATAGAAAAAAAAGTTTAAAAATTATAAGGTCTTTAAAGAAAAAATAAAGTTTTATATATCTATTTAAAAAGCCACACAAGGATAGAAAATATTCTAACACAGAGTGTTGGACCTTATATAGTGCTTTGTTAATTTTGAATTTTTAAATGCTAATAAACAGAGAACAACAGCTGCTGAGAGACATTGGATTATAAAATGGACTGCTGAATTAAATCAGCCTCGGATACTTTAGGGATGCCTTGGCTTCAGAATAGCTGTTCAGAATGAAAAATTTGTTATGTTGGAGAAAAGGTTATGCTTTTATTTCCACAAAAAATGAAAGGCTGTGGATTCCTTCAAGGTTGATAGAGATCAGATTTGATTGGGGAGACCTTTGAAAATCCTGGCAACAGACATAAAGAAATAAACCTCAAAAACTACTAGAGAGGTGATTTATATTTTACCTGCTGAAACATAAAACAAAAAAAATCACCTTTGGCTGGTCCATAGGTGTTAATGCAGTCCATGCTTGTGTTAATGCAGTTATGTATTGAAAGTTTAGGTGTTTTCAGAGCAAGGAGATCAGACATCAGTGAAAATGGGTGACCCAGATGATCCAGGCTCTTAGAGTGCCTCTATTGCAGTTTCCTCAGAGTTAGTTCTGCATCCAGAACAGCTTCAAGGGTGATAGCTGAGGTGGTTCAGCCTCACAGACTACTCTAGCCAGGACTGCAAATAAGCCTTGCACTCTCTCTTTGCACAGAGACTAGACAACAATGTTACAGCTAGCTCTCCCAGGACTTGACCATTATCTTAATTTTCTCAGGGTCCCCTAAAGATGCCATCGCCCCCAGACAACAGGAAGCAGTCTAGAGAACATGATGCCCATATTCCCAAAAGGTAGGATGCATGGTTTTTGTCATTTGGTGGGTTGTGGATGTTTGTCATCGTTTAGAGAGGTTGGTTACAAGTTATTGGTAATGGTTAGAAAAAAACCTAAACAAAGAAGATTAGATTCAAGGATCTCTTTCTGAAGAGAAAAAGGGTGATATAGTATAGAAGTGATAAGATAAAATGTGGATTGTTGAGTCTACTTTTGAACAACCGCTAGTCTCAAATATTTTACATTGGTATGGAATTTTGCATAATGTTAAAAATTAAGATTATTTTGTTATACACACACACATATATACAGGTTAGTAGTCATCTATAACAATCAAACTTACAGTCATGTTAGGTATGTTTTCAAGGTCATACACAGATATATTAGATAAGTGATCTTCAAATACTTCAAAGATCTACAGACTATGGCATTTAAAATGTTTTAATAACATAAGGCTTTTCATAACAGTGAGACATCTCTGCTCCTGGCAGCACCAATTTACTTCAAAAAAAGGATGATGGGCATCAAAGAATCTCCATATGGAGTTTTCTTTCTTTGTGGTAAAAGCTAGCCATCTGGGCAAGAAACTGCCCTTGTCTCAACTGCTGACAGTGTGCTGTCCAAAATGGACAAGCAGGACACAAAAGAAAGGACTGCGGAACTTTGCCAGGACAGAGTAGGATAGTCCTTCAAAATTCTTGCTTCACAAAAATGTCTGTCAGATATTCTAGGCCTGTAGGATTGGATGAAGATTGCATGCCCCAATGTTGCAGAGGAACCCTTGGGTTACTGTCCAGGCAGCCAGATGTCTCTGTGGTTTCATAGTTTTGGAAATTTTTTGCTCTGCACTTCCTGTATACTCAAGTAATATTTTATCCTTCTCAGTCTCTGATGGAGTTGAAGATGGGATTGTTTACAGTTATAGTTTTCTTTGTTACCAAATTTAAAAAACTTACAAAGAGATGTAAAATGTATAAGGTTGAGACACATAAAAGCTTAAATTGTTTATCTAAGAAAATATTTTGAGGTCTAAAAAGAGTTTCAAGATGATAATACAAGTTATGATAAAAATGATTTGGGTATAAAACTTTAAATTCATCAAGGTAAGATAGATAATAGAGTATTTTCTCTGAATACGCCAAATACAAATGGACTGGACATCACGAATGTAATTTTAAACCTGATAGTTGTTCTTATTGTTTATAGTTTTATTATGTTAGAGTTAAAGTCTTTCCTTTTTATTTAGACAAAAGGGGGAAATGTGGAATATTCCTTTACACTATGTGAAGATGTGTCACTCTGACTGGCTTAATAAAAAGCTGAAAAACCAATAGCTAGGCAGGATTTCCAGACAGAGAGAACACTGGGAAGAAGGTTGGAGCCACCAGAATGGAGAGCAAGCAGCATGGGTATTATAAAGTAAAGGTAACCAAGCTACATAAAAGAAGTAGATTAAAAGAAATGGATTATTTAAGTTATAAGAGCTAGTTAGAAACAAGCCTAAGCTATTGGCCAACCTTTCATAATTAATAATGTCTCCTTATGGCTATATAGGAACTGGTGGGTGGGGCAGAGAAAGATTCACTACAGTCTGATGTGTTAGTTTTTGTTTTATCTTATTATATTATATTTTATTTTATTATTATCCCTTTAAAATTATTAATGTTGTGGAATATTCCTTTACACTGTGTGAAGATGTGTCACTGTGATTGGTTTAATAAAGAGCTGAATGGCCAATAGCTAGGCAGGAAGGGGTTAGGTGGGACTTCTGGGGACAGAGAGCTCTGGGAAGCAGAAAGGAAGTTGCCAGCCAGACATAGAGGAAGCAGGATGGGTAGTAAAGAGTAAAGGTAACTGAGTCACATAAAATAATGTAGATTGAAGCTGGGCAGTGGCGGCACATGCCTTTAATCCCAGCACTCGGGAGGCAGAGGCAGGCGGATCTCTGTGAGTTCGAGGCCAGCCTGGTCTAGAGCAAGATCCAGGACAGGCACTAAAACTACATGGAGAAACTCTGTCTCAAAAACACCAAAAAATAAGAATGTAGATTGAAACAAATGGGTTAATTTAAGTTATAATAGCTAGTGGGACAAGCTTAAGCTAAGGCCAAGCTTTTATAATTAGTAAGTCTCTGTGTCATTTTTGTGAGCTGGTGGCCCAAAGAAAAATCTGTTATTGTATTTTAAATGTATGTGTGTGAGTATGTGAAGGAGCCTACAGAGGTTAAAAGAGGAATCCCCTAGAACTGGAGTTACAGGCCACTGTGAGCTGCTGTGTGGGTACTCATTGCTGAACCTGGGTCTTTTGCAAGAGTGGTAGGTGCTCTTAACTGCAAAGCCATCTCTCCAGCCTCCATGTCTCATTTCTTATTAAGATTCAGAACTGAGCCCTTGGGTCTTGGCTGGCCTGGAGGATAATCTCATTAAAAAGTATTATATTTTATTTAAAACTACGTTTTGCCTATGTTTCTGGTTTGTTGTCCTTATGCCTGGTACTTTTTTTTTTTTTGTGTGTGTGTGAGACAAGGTTTCTCTGTGTAGCCCTGACTGTCCTGGATCTCGCTCTATAGACCAGGTTGGCCTCGAACTCACAGAGATCCCCCTGCTTCTGCCTTCTGAGTCCTGGGATTAAAGGTGTGTGAGACCACCGCCTCGTACTCTTTAGGATGCCGATTCTCCAATTGTCCTTGAAACTCATAGCAGGCTTATTCATCAATGTCTTCTCCAAAAAGGAGTTGTTGTGGTATTGCTGTTTCCTCTGGGCATACAATGCCTACTGTCCATCATGGAGTAGAGATTGCTGAGGTGACTGAGAGAACATGTTGACCTCTGTAATGGTGGCAATAAAATAAGCAAAATACCACAGAGATAGCTGGGTGCATGGTAATGATAATAGGCCTGTGAACACTCTTGTATCAGAGGGAGTGGGGAGTCACCAGACTCTCAGGTGGCCTAGGTGGTACTAGTACATACAGAAGTTGGGAGGTTGCCTGAATGGGGTGCCCCACTGGCTGTTTCCATGAGGTCACCACCTCATACTGACTGATTTTTCCAATGATGCAGATCCCTTTCAGTTACCCATGCTCCTTTAAGTAACCATTCATCCACATTTCTATCACTGACTCAATAAATAAGCTTATTGGCTCACCCACCGCCATATAGAAGAAAAGAGAAAAAGGAAACAACTAACAGATAACAGCAAATGCTGGAGAGGATGACATGGGAACATGAACTCACTGTTGGTGGGACTGCAAACTGGTGTAGCCACTCTGGAAGTCAGGGTAGAGAATTCTTGGAAAGCTGGAAGTAGATCCTCCGTATAGCCCTGCTGCATCACTGCAAAGGAACCGGCGTCCTCCTTCCGAGAGACTTGCTCAACAGTGTTCATTCTCGCTCTGTTCACAATGGCTGGGAAATGGAATCAATCTAAATGTCCTCCACTGGTGAATGGATAATAAAGCTCCATGCTATAGCATAAGTGTGTCTGCACTCACACACATATCTACACACATCAACACAAACAAGTATACAAACACATGATAAATGAATAATATATAAAATTTAAAAGAAATGGGTTTAATTTCTCCCTTCTTTTTCGTGTGTCTATCCTCTCTGTTTTTGACATTAAAATCTGCTCCTTCATTTCATGTTCATCCATATGACCGTGATCTAGAACTTTAATACATCTCTCGGAGGGACCTATTTCAACTCTTTGCAGTGAGTTATTATATCATATGAAGGGTGCATGAGGTTAACACAACTTATGCCGGTTGCTGTCAACTTTGACGTGGTAGTTTTATTTCCTCCGTTGCGAAGTTACTTTTTCTTTCAACTTCTATATTGACACGTTCGGAAGGAAGTCACTATATGCAAATGCAGTTAGTGAGTGGAGAGTTCTTCTCCACCTCCTTGGGGATTGGATTTATCTGGAGTTATTTTACAATTATTTGCCTTTTCAGATCCATATAGATATTAATTTTATAGTTGGAGTTAGAGTACACATGCATTACCTTTTTATTCAAATTGTCTCATTGGAAACTCTGTCTTTTGGCTTCTGTGTTCTTTAGGAAACAATTTTGTCAACTAGAGTTCAATTTTTATATATCGTTCTTTTTTAGTTTAGACTTACAATCTTTTCCTTTCTAGGATTTCTTCCCCAAACCCCAAAGTTACACTAGTGTATTTTCTTCTCTACCTCCTCATTGAGGCAATTCTATATATTTCTCACAGTCTACTTTTTAACCCCTGGTCTCCTGTGAGATTTTGAAAAACAAAAACCTGCAGGCATTGAGTGCTGCTTAAGTCTGTCATGTGCTATAAAATTCTATGAGTTTAAAGCATGAATAATGAACAGCACACAGCCACAGGCACAGTAGCCTGCAGAATAATCTCACCATGAAATTCCTGTGCTGTGCTTACTGCTTATTTAAATATCCTCTCCTCAGGCCACTGGCGCCCACTGATCAGTACTTTGCCTTTTCCCAAATGTCATGGAGAGAGTAACCTGTGATGGTCAATTACATGCATCAACCTGAGTAAGTTAAAGTGTGGTTAGACAGCTGGTAAAATATTATTTCTGAGTGTGTCTGTGGAAGTCTTTTTTTATTTAAATTTTTTTATTTTACATACCAACCACAGATCCCCCTCTGATCCCCTCCAAAAGGGTAAGTTCTCTCATGCAGAGATAGCAAAGCCTGGTACATTCAGTTGAGGTAGGGCCCAGCCCTTACCCTCTGCCTCAAGGGTAAGCAAGGTGTTTGACCACAGGTAATGGGATCCAGTAAGCCAGATCATGTACCAGGGATAGATTCTGATCACACTGCCAGGGCCCCCTCAAACAGACCCAACTACACCACTGTCTCCTGTATGCAGAGGGTCTAGTCTGGTCCCATGCAGGTTCCACAGCTGTTGGTCTAAAGTTCATGAGTTCTTATTAGTCTCCTCCTTAAATAATAAGACAAAACAACAGTCTACAGAATGGGAAAAGATCTTCACCAACCCCACACCTGGCAGAGAGCTGATCTCCAAAATATATAAAGAACTCAAGAAACTAGACATCAAAAACCCAAACAATACAATTAAAAAATGGGCTACAGAGCTAAACAGAGGATTCTCAACAGAAGAATCTCAAATGGCCAAAAGACATTTAAGGAAATGCTCAACATCCTTAGTCATCAGGGAAATGTAAATCAAAATGACACTGAAATACCATGTTACACCTTTCAGAATGGCTAAGATCAAAAACACTGATGATGCCAGGTGGTGGTGGTGGTGCATGCCTTTAATCCCAGCACCCAGGAGGCAGAGGCAGGTGGATCTCTGTGAGTTCGAGGCTAGCCTGGGCTACAGAGTGGGTTCCAAGAAAGGCTCCAAAGATACACAGAGAAACCTGTCTCAAAAAACCAAACCAAACCAAAAACAAAAAACCACTGATGACAGCTTATGTTCGAGAGGATGCAGAGCAAGGGGAACACTCCTCCACTGTTGGTAGGAGTGCAAACTTGTACAGGCACTTTGGAAATCAATATGGAGGTTTCTAAGAAAATTTGGAATCACTCTTCCTCAAGACCCAATGATACCACTCTTGGTCATATACCCAAGGAATGCTCAATCATATCACAAGGACACTTACTGAACTTTGTTCAGAGCAGCATTATTCATAATAGCTGGAACCTGGAAACAACCTAGATACCCCTCAACTCCTCAACTGAAGAATGGATAAAGAAAATGTGATACATACATATAATGGAGTACTACTCAGTGCCGTGGACAATTGTAAGAGCCATGCCATAGTGCCTGCCTGAGTTAAGTTTCTGTTGTCCAGTATTGAGCCACTAACCAGAAACTTTTGACATGCCTGGACAAGTCCTGAGTTATTAGAAAATAACTTAACATTTCCTTATCTTTCTGCTACACTGACCATTAGTAACAGTGTTTTGTGGTTAGGTTGCTTGGTTGGGTTGCTTGGCAACTCAACAGTCCCCTGATCTTTTCCCAAAGAAAGTTTCCCGGTCTGCTTACTCTAAAACCCACCTGAGAAAAATAAAATTTTGCAGCTTGATCAGAATACTGTCTTGCTGTCAATTCTTTGTGTCTCTTGTCCCTTTCATTCACCATTCCTCCTTCTAGGGTCTCTGCTGAAGATCCTGCTGGCCAGGACAACTCAGCAGTAAAAAAACAGTGACATTATGAAATTTGCAGGCAAATGGATAGAACCAGAAAGTATCATCCTGAGTGAAGTAACCCAGACTCAGAAAGACAAACATGGTATGTACTCACTCATAAGCAGATACTAAATGTAAACCAAAGGATAACCAGACTACAACCCACAGCTCCAGAGAAGCTAGGAAACAGGGAGGACCCTAAGAAGGATGCATGTATCGCCCTGGGAAGGGGAAATAGATCAGATCTCCTGAGTAAACAGGAGGTGGGAGGGGGTAATGGAGGGTGGGGGATGGGGGATGGGAGCATGGGGGAATGGGATGGTCTAGCCAGAACAGGGTTGGAGTGGGAGATAACTTGATAGAAAGAGACATCATGGGGATAGGGAGAAACCATGTGAGGGAAGTTCCCAGGAATCCACAGGGATGACCCCAGCTTAGACTGCTAGCAGTGGTGGAGGGGGTGCCTGAGCTGGCCTACCCCGGTGATCAGACTGGTGACTGCCCTAACTGTCATCACAGAGCCTTCATCCAGTAACTGATGGAAACAGATGCAGAGAGCCATGACCAAGCACCAGGCTGAACTCAGGAAGTTCAGACAAAGAGAGGGAAGAGGGATTCTATGAGCAAGGGGCATCAAGACCATGATAGGGAAACTTATAGATACAACTGAACCAAACCAGTGGGAACTCATGAACTTTGGACTAACAGCTATGGAGCCTACATGGGACTGGACTGGGCCCTCTGCATGAGCGACACAGTTGCGTAACTTGGTCTATCTTAGGGGCCCCTGACAGTGGGGAATAGGATCTATCCCTGGTGCCTGAACTGGCTTTTTGGAGCCCAGTGCCTATGGTGGGACACCTTTGCACAGCTTTGATGCAGGGGGAGGGGCTTGGAGCTGCCTCAGCTGAATGTGCCCGGGCTTTGCTGACTCCCCATGAGAGGCATACCTTTTCAGAGGAGGGGATGGGGAGTGGGCTGGGGGAGAAAGGCTGGAGGGGAGTAGAGGAAGGATGAGAGGGGGATCTGTGGTTGGTATGTGGAATGAGTAAAAAATTTCTTAATTAAAAAAAAAAGGAGGAGACTAGTGTTTGAATTAGTGCATCAAATAAAGATCTGCCTTACCTGCCAGTGAGGGAACTAAGAGGCAGGGTGTGTGTGTGTGTGTGTGTGTGTGTGTGTGTGTGTGTGTGTGTGTGTCCACTCTTGGCTACATTTCATTAGAGAATACTGGCTAATATGTATTTTTCTATATGATTTGGAGAATGACCTACCACAGTCATACTTTCAGTTTTGAATGAATTAGTTCATTAAGCATATAAAAAGCCACAAAGTAAAGCAATAAATATCAAGGGTGGATGGATAGATAGCAAAACATCATCAAATTGGGTTCTCAAAACATGCAGCAGAGATCAACTGAGAAGCCCTGTTAAGGCAGCCAGCTGAAGTTCCCGAGCGTCTTTGGCAGAGTCAGAGTTCTCCTCAGGTGAGACTTCCAAGGAAAAGAACAAACAGCAGCAGACGGCCTTAACCAAATGGCGGCTTACAGACGTCCAGCAGACACTGGCTGGGAGTTGAAGCAGTACCCTCATAGAGGCTGGAAGATGAGGATGGAAACTGAGCTCTAGGAGGAGGGGTCTCATCCATGGGAGAGGGTTGGCAGTGGGCTTGCACAAGCTGTGAGGGTCTACAGGAGCTGTGGGATGACAGGCAGCTCCAGAGGGAAGATGGGAGAAGGAGGTAGGAAGGGCAGACTGCAGGACTCAAGCTCTGGGTGTGGTGGGATGGCCAGCCGTAGCCTTAAAGACCATGGCTGGAGCTATCTCTGCCTCTAGAGGTACCAGAGGGGTGCTGGACACTCAGCAGCCACTCCTCAGACTCGGGGAAACGTTTACACTGACAACAAAGGAAACTTAACTAATTGCTGCTGATGGATGAGGTGCTGAGCGATCAGTGAGCCAGAAGGTGAGTCAGTTGTGGGTGGACTGGAGATGAGAGATAGGGTCCCAAGGCGACTCAGACCATGAGGGGAAATGCAGGCACCAGGAGAGCCTATCCAAGTCATGACTGATAGGAATTCCAACCACGCTCCCATGGTCGTGCATGCCCAGCGGGACACTTAGTTATCTCCGACTAGTCATTTCCAGGTCATACATCCTATGCCGCATGGCTGCATGGTCACGTAATTGTGTGGATATGACCATGTGATCTATGCACATGTGTGGAATAGCCATGTGGGCCTGTGTGTGCAGGTGCGACCTGGCCTTTAAAAGTCGGGCCCCATGTTCCCCCACTCTCTTTCTCACACATGTCCTTCTACAGGCCTGATCACACCTATCCCTTTCTCCTTGTCTTGATAAAACTCTTGTTAGTGGATTCTGTCATGTTCTGTGACTTTTCCTTGGCGGTAAGAGTGCCGCTAAAAAACCCATCATTTGGTGCCATGACTCAACAGGCCCTTCCAGGCACTTTGAGCCTGGAAACCTGTACCAGGAGAGTCTGCTCCATCCACGACAGCTCACTGTCCATTTGCCTGGCTGCAGGATCCTGCACACACCACCGGCTACTTCAATGGGTGAGTCCCCCACTTTTCAGTCAGTGTAAACAGTCTCCTGGATCTATGGGAATGACCATTGAGCATCCGGCCCCCCACTGGTATTCTTGAAACTGGGGGTACCCCCAAGCACAGTCTTCACTGGCTATGGTCAGTACCTATCACAGGCTAAAATTTCTAACCATCTTCCATGCCTGCAGTTTGAGATATATTTCTCACGGTCAGACCCCTGGCTTTGGGTGCGTCCTCAGGTTGTGTAAGGCCGACACATTTTTCTGGCTTGACGAAGCAGTGAGTGCTGTCGGACTCCCAGGGAATCCTTGCCTTCACATGCCTTAGGCCTCTGCCTTACATTCGATGAGACGTCTGGCGGCCTGTGCCTGGTACCAATCCATCCTTGGCCTTAGGGACAGCTGGGGCCTTGGCTTGGGATCTCGTTTGTTTTTTTAATTTTTTTTTTTTTTTTTGCC
>CABHPH010161416.1:1256-12131 GCA_902168325.1 Peromyscus nudipes | reverse complement strand
GGGGAGAACAAGGGAATCCGTGGTTGATATGTAAAATTAAATTAAATTATAAAATAACATCCAAAAAAATAAAAATCTTTCTTGAAAAAAAAAAGAAGATAAAGATAATAGAGAGGTTGGGTCTGTGCCTTCAGCTGTATTGGTTAGTGAAAGGAAATATAGTAAGCTTGGGGGCCTGAGAGAAGACAACATTTGTTATGAAGAAAAGGAAAGAGTCGCTAATACTGGAGGAACAACAACAAACCGCTATCCACAGCTACACAGGCAGTGAGAAGGAAGGACAGATTCACAGGAAGCAGTGCTTTGGATAGAGACAGTCCGCGGCTGCTCATCCTTATTTCTCCAAAATGTAAAGGACAAATACTAGCAGTGCATACTTTCCAGTAGCAAGGACAGCCAAGCCTATGGTAATGTTCAGTCTCTTGTAATATTTGTCTAGAACTTGTCTGTTATAAGTTCCTTCCCATATGACCGGAGCGAGCCAATCAGTTGTTGCTATAACATCAGGACGTTTTCTGTGGAACAGACGAGAGGAAAACCAGCGGATTATCTTATTGTGACAGCAGAAGTCATGAGAGTGATAACAGCTAACTTACTCTGCTTTTAACTGTTATTTTCCTCCTTCCTTTCCCCCGGGAAGATCCACAGCACTTACCCTGTGGAACTGGGGAGACGGCTCGGTCAGCGACAGGGCTTGCCATGAAAGCATGAAGACCTGGCTACGGGTCCCTAGAACCCACATCAAAAAATCTGGGCACGGTACACACCGAGAGGGAGAGACAGGAGGATCCTTAGTACTCATTGACCACCCAGCCTTGCCCTCAGTGACCTCTACATTCAGTGAGAAACTGCCTCATAAAATAAAGCAGAAACGGACTGAAGAAGATGTTGTGGAATAATAGTTTAAGATGTGTTACATTCGTTTATGCTGTGGAATATTTGTTTAATGATGCAAAGATGTGTTGCATTTGTTTAACTCTGTGAAGCTGTTGCTGAGCCTGCCTAAAACACCTGATTCATCTAATAAAGAGCTGAACAACCAATAGCAAGCAGGAGAAAGGACAGGCAGGGCTGGCAGGCAGAGAGGATAGATAGGAGGAGACGTCTAAGCTCAAGAGAGGAAGGAGGAGCGAGAAAAGGAGGAGGAGAGGAAGATGCCAGGGCCAGCCTCCCAGCCACACAGCCAGCCATGGAGTAAAAAGGAAAGATATACAGAATAAAGAAATGTAAGAAGCCCAGAGGCAAGATATAGTTAAAGAGAAACAGGATAATTTAAGTTAGAAAAGCTGGCTAGAAACAAGCCAAGCTAAGGCTGGGCATTGATAAGTAAGAATAAGTCTCTGTGTATTTATTTGGGAGCTGGGTGGTGGGCCCTCATGGGGGAAAAAAAACAACTACTAAAAGACAATTTGGTATCAATCTCTGACTTCTGCACATACATGCAAACACATGTGCACATACATGCACACTGTTCTCTATTCCCTTTTCAACTTTTCCTTTGTGTTTTAGGCACACAGATGCAAACACAGACTTGCTTCTGATGAATAACCACACGATGGCAGCATTCATCATAATAAATAATCTGTCTGAAGTCAAGGCATTAAATTAAAGCACATTAAGATACACATCTTGGAAGGAATTGGATAAAAATGACATTGTAAATTTAAGTACTAATCTATATCTACACAAAGATGCAGTCTGGCAATCCTTACTACTGTATTAATAATAGTTACAAAAATCACATAATAACAGATTCTTTAAAAGTACACTAGCACTATTTTAAGGATTTTTTAAACTTACATATTCATTTATATAGTTATTTTAAATCTTCCTATACTAAAACTGAATAGGCATACACTTATATTTAAATCGAATTTGAAAATACACTTTGAAACTAACCTACTGAGGTGGTGGATGTAGCTCAGTTGGTAGAGTACTTGCTTAGTGTGCCTTGGGTTAGATCGTCACTTAGGAGGTAGAGGCAGGAGGATCAGGACTTCGGAGTCACCCTCGGCTACATGGCAAGTTTGAGGCCAGTGTGGGCTACATGAGATCCTATCAAAAAACAAAGTAAAACAAATTGAAAGCTGACCGACTGCGTTTCTGTCACAGTGATGAGACGTAAATTAGGTGTACTGTGTGTGCCAGTGGAGTCCGAGTTGACCGTGGGTTACACTGCCCATTGTTGCTTTACCTCCTTTTGTTTTCTGGTAGTGTTGGTGTTTAAACCTAGGGCCTCATGCGTGCTAGGCAAGTGTTCTACCATGGTGCTTTAATAGAACACCACTATCATTTTAAGGAGTCTTTAACTTATATATTTGTTTATATAGCTATATATAAATATAACCTCAGCCTTACACAATCTATTTGAGAAGATTAGAAGATTTCAAGATTACTGTATTTTTCTCAATAAATCAGATTATTATTATTATTTGCCAGAATGAAAGGAAAAGATTCTCTTAAAGACCCGTGCTAAGAAATTGCTGAGTGAGGGGATCGCTCAGCAGAAAGTTCTTGCTGTAAAACACAAGGCCCTGCATTTCAGCACCCAGCACCCAGGTGAAAAGCTGGGCACTGGCTGAAGAGAAAGCTCAGGAGTGCTGCTCTTGCAGTGGACACTGCTTGAGTTCCCAGCACCCACATATGGTGGCTCACAGTCCCCTGTAGCTCCAGTTCCAGGAGATCCATCGCCACTTTCTGGTTCTCATCAGTTCCTGCACACACAAACTCATGCAGGCAAACTCATGTGGTGTGTGTGTGTTTTAAGCTGGGCATTGTGGTGCATGCCTTTACCCAGCAGTGGGGTGAGACACGGGAGGACCCCGAGGGCGGAAGGGTTCGGCGAGAGAACCTGTCTGAAAACAGAAGGTGATGGCGCTAAAGGAAGACATCCAGTGTCTCCGCCTCCACACACATGCGTACCCATGACCACACACACACATACACATAATTAAAAATAATGTCTTAACATTTTAAAATATGATATTGCTTAACAGAAGGTAAAACAGAAGAGCAGGTGCAAAGGGGCTCAGCAGCCAGTGAGCAACACAAACAGTCCTCTGGATGTCAAGACACCCTGGTACCGCCTTAGTGAATCTGTGCCCAGAGTGGCCCCAGCCACAGAAATGGAGATCATGCATCGCTAAACAATGTGGCCATCCCTTAGTAAGGTGGAACTCGGCAGGCCCTGCGTGTCCAATGTCATACACCTTGCCTAACTGAAAAGGCAGTGAATTTTATGGTGAAATGTGGTGACAGTTGGTTCATTTCCATCACAGCCTCTGTCCTTACTATCATCTGTCTGTCCAGAAGCAGCTAGCCTACCAGACAGTAGGAGAGTCCACAGAAGTCTTCATTTCAGGACAAGCTGAGTGACAATTCTCTACAAGGTTGAGGAACTACCCCTAGGGTGCTCTGAATCGGTGAGCAGTTTCTTCAGATGGTATGTTTTCCAAAGCTGAAGTACATCGTCCATAAGGGTGGGTGGTTATGGGAAAGTGTCTGGCTCTTGATTACATAAGATAATTCATTTATAAGTGTTTGGCTCTCTATGTTTATAGCATTTTATGACCTTTGATTCCATGGATTGGGAGACACTTGTTCTCAAGGGAGGAATCCCTCAGGGAACAAAGCCATGGTCCCATAAAACCACTTATAGGTCATTTGAGTTTTCTCAACTGTTGAATCAAACAGTAAAAATATTGTTAATATCCTGGCTGGGCAAATGATTCTCATTACCAAGGAAATACAAGTTGTTATTGCAAAGATGATCTTAGAAGGAGAACTTCTTTGCAAAGAACACAAAGAACTCTCTGGGATACTCTCTAGTGTTCTTATGTCCAGTAATAATGGTCATTGGGAGAGTGTGGCACCTCAATAGGACTGAACCACCAAGGGACTTGGAGTCACCGGGGAATGGAGATAGTCAGAACAGTGGCCAACGGTGTATCAGTAGAAGATAAGGAAGCCATGGATCTGATTGTTATCTACTGTTTACTATCCATCTCCCTAATGGCTGCTGTGGTAGGACCGTGGCAGTGATTTATTACATAAACTATTTTATTTTCTCCTCTTTCTCTGCTACTTTGTAGGGTGAGTGTTGGGGATGGCTAATGTGACTGTACTGTCATCATCTTGTGATGATGCAATTGATGGAACCTTATGTTTATCCTGTTTGGAGACATGAGTTTTTTCATATAAATGAAGGTCTTGAGAAACAATGCCAGTTTGTAGAAGACAGGGTTGTGCTAGTTATTTTCCATTTATCTTTTTATCCATTCTCCACTCTGGGAGTAGATTGGTTACCCAATGTCCTTTGAGCTGTGGCTTCTAGTAGGTTCTACAAATGAGAAGACTCAATGAAGGATCAGAGGGCAGGAAGGGAGAGAGGTCAGCCAACTGCCTTTTTCTTTTCCAGTTTTGTTGGACAGCTGTGTCCCTCTTGTGACTACTGCTTGGGATGGCTTGGGACGGCTCCTCTTTCATGGTTATGGCAATCCCTGATCTCTCATAAAACCACCCCTCTCATTGCTCCTCTAGGCCTGGGTGTGGTCACAGCCAAAAATGAAATATTTGATATCACAAAACTAATGTCAAGTAAATATATAAAATTAGTAAAACATTACTAGTATTTATCCACTATAGATAGGAAAATGAAAGGTATAATGCTTCAATGCAATTGAGTAGCCTACATCAAAATTTAAATTTGTATCTTTTAATTACTTATTTTAATTTCCTAATTGTGTTTTGTCTACATGTATATATGTGTACCACATGCATGCCTGGTCTGCACAGAGGCCAAAAAAGGGCATGGGATCCCCTGGAACTGGAGTTACACATGGCTGTGAGCTGCATGTAGGTGCTGGGACTCCATCCCAGGTCCTCTACAAGAGTAAGAAGCACTGTTAACTGCTGAGCCATCTCCCCAGTCCCTATTTAGCTGTTTTCATTTTTCCTTTTGTATGTTTGTGTGATGTGTATGCATGTGTGTATGCATGTTTACATGTATGTGGGTGTGTGTCTGTGTATGTGCAATAGAGGCTAGAGATCGGCGTGGGGTGTCTTCCGCAGTTGTTCTCCACCGTATGTATTGAAGCTGACTCTCACTTGAATCCAGAGCTTACTGATTAGGTGAGTTTAGCTAGACAGCTTGCTCTAGAAATTCCCCATCTCTACTTTCCGAGCACAGGGACAACAGGCTGGTTACCACACACACCAGTATTTACGTGAATGCTGGAGATCCAAACTCTGGTCCTCATGCTTAGGAAGCATCCAGTTTACCACACAGAACCAACGTCCCGGGCTTTTAAAACAGTGAGTGACTCCATGTGAGAAATCCATACTCTTCCATCACACAGACAGACAGACAGACAGACAGATAGACAGACAGACAGACAGACAGACACACACACACACACACACACACACACACACACACACACACACATTTGTTGGAATATAATAGCCCCTAGATGGCAAATATCACAGAATGTCAGTGAAATGCATAAATGCACTATAAACATTTTATAAACATGTTTACACTATATAAACATAATATTGTAAGCCATTACAAGAAAATAATGGTGTCCCCCAAGTGTTAATGCCAAATGAGGGTAGTAGGAAGAATTGACACCAGCAAAACATGATATATGTATACATGGAAATGTCACAGTGGAACCTATTCATTTATATAATTAATATGCTAATTATAGTGATAATAAATTAAAATGTAGAAGAGTCAATATTGGCATTTTTAGGTTGCACCTAAAGACATTTTCTCCCTAATAATACCAGAATGTTAAGCCAGATTGAATTTGACAACTTTCTTCACATGCATGATTCTTGAAAAATAGACCACAAACAGGTGAAAAAAGTCTTCACAGTAAAAAGTCTTAGAAACAAATGAGAACTTGGTTCCAGTGTCTCTGGCACCTACAATTTGGTAACAGAATATCATCTTCTTAAAATTGAATTACACTATTGTTTTGTTCTTACTTAGGATTAAACCAGGCTGAGAGCGGAGGTTCTTCCAAATGATCATTCCTAGGTACAAAGAGAAAACTCACGTCAGTGTAGTCAGAAGGTTTCTCTGATCTTGCCTGGCCCCAATGTCCCACAGCTGCTTATAAAATAATCACTCAGAGGATTAATATTAATTACAAATTGCATGGCCTATGGCAGGTTTCTTGCTAGCTAGCTCTTATGATTTGCCCCATTTCTATTCATCTATAAGTTGCCACATGGTCGTGGCTTACTGGTGTTTTCACATCTTGCTTCTCCTGGAGGTGCTGGTGTCTGTCTCTCTCCCCTCTGCCTTTCTTCTTCCTGTCTCTCTCTCCAATTTCCTGCCTAACTATAACCTGACTTGCCATAGGTCAAATAGCTTTATTTATCAACCAATCAGAGCAACACATATTCACAGCATACAGAAAGACATCCCACAGCATTTCCCCTTTTCTGTCTAATCAAAAAGGAAGGTTTTAACTTTAACATAGTAAAATTACATATAATAGAACAGTTATCAAGCAAGAATTACAGTTACAAGATCTAGTCTATTTATATTTGGCACACTAAAAGAAAATATTTTATTATCTAAGCTATATTTGTGAGGCTAAAGTTTCATATATAATTTGTCTTTTATCATGACTAAGGAAAACTATAATTATAACTATCTAGTCTTCAACTACATCAGAAGGATATAATATTACTTAAGAAAATAGGAAGAGCATTGTAAGCAACTTCCAAAAATATAGAAATGACAGAGACATCTGGCTGCCTGACAGTCATCCAAAGTTCCTCTGTAACGTTGGGGCATCCGTCTTCAGCCTATAGACCTAGAGTCTCTCAGTCACTTCTCTCTGTGTCCTGTAGAATGTCTGGCAGTCTCCTCTGTGAAGCAGGAACCTGAAGGACTATTTCACCTTGTTTTGGCAAATTCAGTGGTCATTTTTTCATGGGTCCTGCATGTCCAGTCTATACAACATTTTGTCAGTCAGTCCAGGCAAGAACAGTTTCTTACCCAAATGGCCAGTTTTTGCCAAGAAGAACATAAACTCCATATGGAGTGTCTTCGATGCCCATTTTTCTCTTTGAAGTAAATTGGTATTGGCAGGAGCAGATGTGTTTCACTGTCTGGAAAGTCTAAGTTTTTAAAACATTTTAAATGCCATATTCTGTAGGTCTTTGAAGTGTTTGAAGATTACCTACTTAATTGAAATATATCTATGTATACCTAGAAAATTTAACTAACATAACTATAAGTTTGATTATCATGGATGACTAATTATTAATCTGTATTTCTTAATTATACATTACAATTTCAAATGAGCTACACAAATATAATACCTTAAACAAGAGTAAAAATATACATACAGTATAACAAAATTAACTTTAAATTTGTATCAAGAAACTAAAATATATAGCAATGTAAAACATTTTTTAAACAAGTTGTTGCTCTTCAAAAGTAGATTCAGTGATCTACCCTTTTATCCTATCATATCTATACTATCCCCTTTTCTTCTTTAGAAAGAGATTGTATTTATAATCAATCCCCTTTAAATAAAAATAAATATTTATAAACAATATTTTGGGAATTTGGGCATAGTTTCCCATACTAGTTTTTGTTGGATGGGGGCATTGTCAATCTTATGGGGATCCTGAGAAAATTAAGAATTATGGTCAAGTCCTGACTGGAGTAGTCTGTGAGGCTGTTTTGTCTGAGTCAGTTGCCTTGAAGCTATTTTTGATGTTGGAACATCTGGAGACCTCTCAGGGGGTCTTCCTTGATCAAGCCATATTAGCTTGGAAACAATCCATAGGTTCTCATCTTCTGTGGAAACAAAGGCAGAACCTCTTTTCCAAAGCAACATGTCCTTAAACACAAATTTTGAAGTCAAGATAACTTTAAAATATATATATATTGGTTTAACTCAGCAGCCTTTATAATAAAATGTCTTTCTGCAGTTAAAAATTACAAAGACAGTATAATCTAGACTCCATGTGTGATTTTCATCTTTATGTGGCTTATTTTTTATTATTATTTTTATTGTCCTTTAAAGACTTTATTTTTTAAAATTGTTCTTTATATAATTGCATATATTCCTTTTCCTCTCTCTTCCAAGCCTATGTACATTTTTACATATATTGTAAACCATTTAGAGTTTTATTCCATCTAAATCTGTCTTATTGTGAATCTATGATTTTTCTCTGACCAGCAGAGATTTTAAACCGCTAAATTACATGGCTAGGATGAAAAGCAGTAGCCTTGGCTGGTAACTCTGCCCATCTCAGCTTCCTAATATGGCAGAAGTATGCCTACCACCAATTCTGGGAAGCAGTGTGTCTGTTTCCAAGAAGCAGCATGTTACCCAGAAACCTGTTTATTTTATTTTATTTTATTTTATTTTATTTTATTTTATTTTATTTTATTTTATTTTATTTTATTTTATTTTATTTTATTTTATTTTATTGTCTGTACTAGCAAAAGCTAAATCCATTATGCAGCATGCTATGCAGCTAAGAAACACCGTTGTATACCGCTGTGGGAATCCACCATGCTGCTTAGCTTATGGCGGCTGGTGACCAGCTCCATCTCACAGGCAACTGTTGGGAGATGAGTCTGTGCTGCTGCTGGCATGAGACTGTGAGACTGGGAAGCCTAGTGTGGCTCTGTTTCTATGTGTTCATAATCTTTAAGCTTTCTTAGGTCTATGTGGATCAATGCCCCACATTGGGTGCCAAATGTAGTCAGAAGGTTTCTCTGGTCTCACCCAGTTCCAAGTTCCCACAGCTGCTTATAAAATAATCATTCAGAGGCTTAATATTAATTACAAATTGCAAGGCCTATGGCAGGCTTCTTGCTAGCCAGCTCTTATGATTTGACCCACTTCTATTAATCTATAAGTTGCCATGTGGTTGTGGTTTACCGGTATTTTTACATCTTGCTTCTCCTGGAGGTGCTGGCATCTCTCTCCCCTCTGCCTTTCTTCTTCCTGTCTCTCTCTCCAATTCCCTGCCTACATATTCCCCACCTGACTTGCCATAGGCCAAACGGCTTTATCAACCAATCAGAGCAATACGTATTCACAGTATACAGAAAGACATTCCACAGCACATCAGGAGTCAATTATTTGGTAGGACAGGCATAGTTTAGTACGAAGAAACAGAAATAGGAAATCTTATCAATAACACCAGATGGAGATAACTCAGTAGGTGGGCTCAGCAGGGAGGTGGGGGTGGGGTAAGAGTAGAAAGAACTCAGTGGGTGGGCTCAGCAATGGGAATGGGGGTGAAGGGTAGAAATAACTCATGGGTGGGCTCAACAGCAGGATGGGGGTAGAAATAACTTAATGGGTAGGAAAAGGAGCAGGGTGGGGGGGTAGAAATAGCTCAATGGGTGGGCTCAGCATTGGGGGATTAGAAATAACTCAATAAGGTCAGGAGAGAGGTACACATGATTTCTATGCAACTGCCTGTGAGTGATAGTTATTTTGAACTAGAATGGTTGGTCATAAAGAGGGTATCCTGTTATTTTCAGAGGTGTCTTTAAGCCAAAGATATTCCTTTATATGATTTCCCAGGAATGTGCTCTTTTAACAAGTTAACTTTGCCTAGACAGGGTCTCTCTGTAGCTTAGGAGCCTGTCTTGGAACTCACTCTGTAGATCAGGCTGGCCTCGAACTCACAGAGATCCGTTGCCTCTGCCTCACAATGCTAGGACTAAAAGTGGCACCCAGCTGTTTATATTTTTAAGCAACATGGTCTTGAAATTATTTTTTCCATTTTTCTTTTATTGAAAATAGATTTTAGGCTGGGTAGTGGTGGCCCAGGCCTTTAATCTCAGAACTCAGGAGGCAGAGGCAGAGGCAGGGGAATTTTTTAGTTCAAGGCCAGCCTGGTCTACAGAGCAAGTTCCAGGACAGCCAGAGTTACATGGAGAAACCTTGTCTTGAAAAACCAAAACCAACCAACCAAACAAACAAACAAAAAAAACACCCCAAAAAAGAAAACAGATTTTTTTTCATATAATATATTCTGATTATGGTTTCCGCTCCCCCAACTCCTCTGAGTTCCTCCCCACCTCCCCTCCCATCCAGATCCACACCCTTTCTGTGTCTGGTTAGAAAACAAATAGGCCCCTAAAGAATAATAATAAGATAAAACAAAAACACACCAGTATAGGACAAGACTAGCAAATGGAAGGAAAAGAACCAAAGGAAAAGCACAAGAAACATATCTAGACACAGAGACACTTTTGCACACATAGGGATCTCATAAAAACACAAAACTAGAACCTGTAAGGCAGAAAAGGAGTCCACCCTCGGGGAGCGTTGATTTCTCAGTCTCAGGCTCCTACACGGTCAGGAACAGTAGGAACTTGCCTGCTAACAGGGCGCTGTCACCTTCTAAAGAAACCCAAGGCAAACATTGTCCTGGACAGGGATGCTAAAATTTAAGTCAGAGGCAAAACCGTTCTGTGTTCAGCATCTCCAATAGGAACCACTTTCCCTCCACCGCTCTTGGAATAGTCACAGGACAGACTCTTACCAGCAGACATACATCTTCTGTAGGTGATCCTTCATTCTTTAAGTAAATAAAAAAAAGTCAATTTAGTTTTAAATTTGAAAAAAAAATGCCTATAAATAATAAGAATGGCAAAACAATCCAACGCTGACGTTCCTCCTTCCATCCGTTTGTGCACACTGAACACACAGTCCAACAGCTGACATTCCTCCTTCCGTCCATTGTGCACACTGAACACACAGTCCAACAGCTGACATTCCTCCTTCCGTCCGTTGTACACACTGAACACACAGTCCAACAGCTGACATTCCTCCTTCCGTCCGTTGTACACACAGAACACACAGTCCAACAGCT
>CABHPH010161415.1:60948-71178 GCA_902168325.1 Peromyscus nudipes | reverse complement strand
AACCCTTCCCATGCAGCAGCGCACCCCTACCCTAAGCCCTTCACTGCGGCAGTGCACCCCTACTCTAAGCCTTCCTATGCAGCAGCGCACCCCTACCCTAAGCCCTGCACATGCATCGCTCGTCTGTCTCACCTTCACGGCAGCTGCCTCTCAGACGTGCAGACGGTAGCACCCGGGAGTAAGGAACACCCTGATCCTGTCAGTCACACTGTTGAGAGGTGGTGCCGGAAGTCCTGGCCCAGGGGCTGTGACTGCAGACCATGTTCTCCATAGCTCACTCTGCTACATCTGGCTTCGTCCACGCATCTGTCATTATGCCCTTCATTTGGCTCCCATTTTCTTTTGAGTTAAAAACTCTGGTAAGTCAGAAAACTCATTTCTTCTTTGACTTTGCGGGAAAAGCACAGTACCCTGAGTCCTGACAGTCACTAGATTGCCCCGTAAGTGGCGGTGTGTCCAGGCTTGTATTCTGAAGTTAAGAACAAGTGGAAGGACTTAAACATGTGCTGGATGTCAGTCAAAGTCCTTATCTTTCTGTTACCAACTTTTGTTTTTCAGGTGTATTTGGGATCTCCAGTGAGCCTTATATGAAGTACGTATGGAATGGTGAACTTCTGGATATAATTAAAAACACCGTGCATCGTGACTGGCTGCTGTATATTATTCATGGGTTCTGTGGGCAGTCAAGTATCCTTCTTATAAACACTTAAGATGCACGTCATTATGCTGTGCCAGAGTACGGAACGGTTGTACATTGTAAGACACTGTGTACCTGCCCTAGTTAGGGTTACTACTGCTGTGATAAAACACTATGACCAAATTTAGGGAGCAAAGGGTTTATTTGGCTTATGCTTCCACATCACTGCTCATCATGGAATGAAGTCAGGACAGGAACTCAGGCACACAGGAACCTCAAGGCAGGCACTGATATAGAGGCCGTGGAGGGGTGCTGCTTACTGGCTTGCTCTTTGTGGCTTGCTCAGCCTGCTTTCTTAAAGAACCCATGACTACCAGCCCAGTGGTGGCCCCACCCACAATGGGCTGGGCCCTCCCCATCAGTCACCAATTCAGAAAACTTCTTGCAGGCTTTCCTGAAGCCCAGTCTTAATCGAGGCATTTTTCAGTCAAGGTTCCCATCTCTCAAATGACTCTAGCCTATGAAGTCAACATAAAACTAGCCAGTAGGCATTTGGCTGGTTAGGCATTTGGTTGGTTAAGCTTTTAGCTGGTTAAGCTTCAGACTTTCAAGCAGCAGTTCAGCTGAGAGCCATTCGGATATGAGGACACAGAAGCTTCCAGTCTGAGGAAACAAGACCAAGCTGAGAAGTTGGCCAGGTGAGGTTAACTGTGGCTTGTTCTGTCTCTCTGATCTTCCAGAGTTTACCCCAATACTTGGCTCCAGGTTTGTTTTATTAATAAAGACGTTTTAAGATTCTGCTAAAGAAAAAAAAAAAAAACTAGCCAGTACAGTACTCCAACAGGAAAACTTGCTCATCTAAGTAGAAATGCAATGAGGTGTGCAGACTCTGTGAACAGACCTTGTAGGAGCACAGAATGACTATAAATACCAAGGATGAAAGAGCCTTGTGCAGAGCACTCTCACTATAGCCAGTAAGGGTTGTGCATGTCTGGGAGAAGGAATGGAATGGCTGTTAGGTGGGAGGAACATGGCAGGCTCATGAGAACAGACCTTGACCAAAGCCATAAATGTAAATCAGACCCCAGCAGTGAGTACAGAGAGATGTCACAGGTTGGACAAGCACCACGAGGGTAGACCTGGAAAAAAAAATAGCTATTTTCTTGCGATGTGTATGTGCAGCTCTGGGGAGATGGGATATGTCTTAGAGTTTCTGTTGCTGTGAAGAGACACTATGACCACAGTAACTTTGTAAAGGAAAAAGATTTCATTAGAGTGGCTTACAGTTCAGAGGTTCAGTCCATTATCATCATGGTAGGACATGGCAGCATGCAGGTATCGGGGACTATGGGGGGTCCAGCCCCTCGATAGTCCCCTCCCAGGGTCCGGGAAGAATCTACAACCAGCTGATAATTAATCTTTGGTGAGAAGAAATGAATCTATGTACACGAAACTCCTTAGTCCATATACTTTATTATTTATTATTCTGTGTCAGTTACAAGCTTATATTGTGCTCTCATATTTAGCTCATTTCTAGCTTGACTTCTCTCTACACTTGTCTGTGGTCCCCTCTAGGTTCTATCTTGATTCCTTCATCTAGTTCTGCCCCTTCTAGGTTCTCATACATCTTGTTCCTTCCCATATTGTCTCCTCTCCCATCACCTTCTCTCTCCTCATCTCGTTCTTCCCCATCTGGCTCTTCCTCATCTTCCATCTTGTTCCTCTAGTACTCTCTTCTAGCCCTTCAATCTATTTCTTCCCCGTCTCAGTTTGTTCCTCTCAAGTTCTTACCCATCTAGTTCTTCCATTCTCTTTTCTCTTCTCCGTCCTGTGCCCTGGAAGTCCTGGTATATAAAGGGAGGGTCTGAGCTAAATTGTATAAAGCTATTACTTAACGTCCACCTCTCCTAGGCGGTGTCTCCTTGTGGAATTTACCGTAAGTCAGGAGACTTGCATGTGGGCTGTTATTGTTAGTCCTCGGAACTTGGGCGCGCACCTGGGTGGTGTTTCCTGTAGTCCTTGAAAGTGGCTAAGGGAGATAATCTGATTCCAGAGAAAGCCTTTCCTGAGGCTGTTCTCCAAATACCTGGAATGTGTATGTCCAGAGAGTGATCAGTCTACACTGTTAGTCCTTCTTAGGGGAAAATCAATAGGAAAAACTATGAAGGCACACATGACTTTCATAACAGAATACAGCTGATATATAACAAGCCAAGTAACACCAAAAACTCCTTGGGATTTGGCTTCCTCTGGAGGAATTCCCTGATCCCTCCAGGTAGTGACTTTGCCATAACCAGCTGAGTTCTTATGATATATTCCTGCGGCTTGCAGCATGCAGGCAGACATGGTGCTGGAGAAGGAGCTGAGAGTTCTACATATTGATCCACAGGCAACAGGAAGTGAACTGTCTCACTAGGTGTAGCTTGAGCATAGGAGACCTCAAAGCCCGCCCCCACAGTGACACACTTCCTCCAACAAAGCCACATCTCCTAATAGTGTCACTCCCTGTGGAGGCCATTTTCTTCCAGACCACTGCAGGATGACATGGGAAAGATAAGAGTGGGTCTCAGATTGCCTCAGTGGTCAGTGGCCACTCACCAGATTGGCTTTGTCAGGCCAAGGACTTGAAAGTTTAGTCCAGGAAGGTGACGTGTCTAAAGTGGTCCACGAAGCTTGAGTTGACAGCCATTTTCCAGCTGCATGAGGTAAAAATGAGATGAGGGAGCTGTATAGGAAAAGGCTGCAGTCGTAGTTGAGGCCTGACGAGGTGGAGACCTGCTGGGAAGGACTGTAATGGATGGGTGTTGACCCTTGAGTGAGGACAGTGAGCTCAGTTTGATGCCAACTTGGTTTTTCTCCCCAGGTTTACTTTTCATGAATTCTAACTAATGGTGAAACCGTCCAACAGGCTGCCATTGTGTTGTGAGGAGGAGGAAGAGGGGATGCTAGCTGGCAGTGGTTCATTTCTCTTGTTACTCTTTGAGACGACAGAGGGCAGTTGTGAATTCAGTTTTTATTTGATACTTTTCCCTTCCACCTTAGACTTTTCAAAGCCTACAGTGAAATAATTAAAGAACGGTTTTCGAGGTCATGAAGTGGATGATGTGGCCATCATTGTGCCTTCTTACACTCTGTGGAGAGTTTGGGGGGCAGCTGAGAGGCACAGCCTTGAAGAGATACAGTGCTGCTTTCTCTGTGCTGAGTAGGGGTGGGGAAGTAGGTATGGCCGATACCGGGACTTTGAAACGGAGCTGGGGAGAACCTGGCTCCAGGCTTCATAATGACTTAACCACCTGACAAAATCAGGTCCTGAATCAGGTCACTTTTGTCTCTTTCCACAAATACAGTCTTCCCAGGAAGAATTCGAGTGTTTCCCCACCAGTGACACCAAAGAGAATATGCTACAGTGTCTAAAGACCATTTCTAAAGTATAGTTCTAGCCTGGTTTCTATTTCCAAGAGCTAGCTCAGGGCCTGGCATACGGTAATTATAATAAATGTTCGTTTTTAAAATGGTAAACAGCATCATAGATTATCATTTTAAAGCTCATTAGTTTAAATGATGAGTCTGGGCTTTTGGTGATCAGTCATTTAATGAATTCTGGAAGCCTGTGTGGTGATAGGCATAATTGCTGCTTATTAAGTATTTACTACAGGCCAAGCACCAGAAATTTTACACCAATTTCCCCATCTCATCCCCCCAGCAACCCAGCAGCAGTACAGGCTGATGAGTCTCTTACCCAGAATGCTTGTGACCATAGTGTTTCAGAGTTTGGATTTTTTTAGATCTTAGAATATTTGCCTAAACCTTAGGTAACTTGAGGATAGAATTCGAGTTCACTTAGGTCTCATATACACTTTGAACATTGGGACTGAAGATATTTATGTGATATTTTTAGAGTACCTATGGTTTGACTGACCAGAAGTCTATAATTTGGAGTCATAGTGGCACCAAAAAACTTACGATTTTAAGGCATTTTTTTAGTTTTTGGACTACAGTTGTTCAGCCTCTAGCCGCTTTTTGATCCATTTTTCAGTAGGTGAGATTATAACTCAGAAAGTTAAGGAGATGACTTAAACAAGATGACTCTGTGTATCGATCAAGTAGTTCATGGTGACACATTCGGCGTTAGGCTTTGGATTGCTTTTGTAGTATTATAGCCACTCCTGTCCTTGGCATTAACAACTTTTTCCTAATTCACACTGAACATTAAATGGCACGTGCCCTCGTGGAGAGGTGCATGATGCTAATGAGTGAGGAAGGGGTAGTGGCGTTTCTCACGTTTTTACCTGGTTACAAGGAGAGACACAATACAGTAGCCTGTATATCTCCTTGGAGAGTCAGAGCAGTTACCATGTGAGCAGGTTGGGCATTGCCATCAAACCCAGACAGATCTGAGGAACCATTGGGCGCCCTGCTGTTGCATTCCGGTGGAACTCTTGGTGTCTGAAGGCTGTGGGACGAGATGTGTTACATGCACAGAGGATGGTGATTCTTGTAGCCTTCTGGGCCAACCACAAATGCTGACACCTTAACTTGGTTTCTAAGAGCTGCTGATCTATGGGCGGCCAGTGTACGTGACTCTAATAGCCAGAAGGTCCAGCAAGTTTGCTGGGACACGTTTCCTCAAGAGAGGCGCAAACTGTGAGGTAAGGCCACAGACCGCTGTCAAGTTTTAACCTTTGAACCTTTCACATCAGTGTTGCTGACAACGATGAAGCTGCGATTTCTAATTAATTAACTTCTTAACATCCTAATGTGTTTCATCTTCTCTCTGGTCTTCAGAATTGCGTTTTCTTAGATCCTTGTGTTTTTTGTTTTTTTTTATCTCCTGAATAATTTCACACAGTTGTTTTTCTTTTATCTGCCATCCTATCATTTATACTGGCCAAGATATTATTTGATATTTGTGTTGAGTAACTTATTTGATTTTTTTCTAGTCTGTTCTCTGCTGTTTTAATTGTTTTTCTTTATCATGTTTTAATCTGCTTTTTCCAGTACTCTGAATATTGATGGTGTGTGGCTTACCACTTTTAAGGTGTATGAAGAATAGGAGTTATAATGTCATTGTGTGTTTGAATTTTTTTCATTTAAAAGCTCTAAGAGCATAAACTATCTCTGAGTGCACCTCTCTTTCCAGGGCGATGTTGCAAACGAAGTGGAGACTGAGCAGATCCTCTGTGATGCGTCAGTGATGTCTTTTACCGCAGGCAGTTATTCCTCTTATGTGCAAGTTAGAGGATCGGTTCCCTTGTACTGGTCCCAAGACATCTCAACTATGATGCCTAAACCCCCTATTACACGTGCGTGCGTGGGCCAGCCTGCTGGGAGTTGCTTTCGTCTGCTGTCACTCAAGATGATGATTGTTGTCACATAATAAGCGGTTGGGTTTGGGGGAGAGTTTGGTCCTTTGAGCAAGAGCCTATGGAGGAGTAACTTCTGTTAGCTTTCTGTAGTGAATTCATCCTTAATTTTAACTATTAGTGAATTGCATGTTATTTTGCTTCAGAAATGACAGTCATTCAGATTTAATAAGTACATGCTGAATGAGTGTCCAGTGAGCTCCTTGAGGAGATTTGGGAAATGAAGGTGCTAGTTTAGCTGAATTGCATTGCCTTTCAATGTTTTTGAACACCCTACACTTGTTTTATTTCTGCCTCATAGCTCCATTCAGGTATTTATCCGCCTCTTTTCTTCTCAGTGGACCAGGCAGACCCCTTTGCACATGTAGCTGCTCTTCACTTTGACCAGATGCTTCAGAGGTTTGGCTCCCCCATCATCATCTTGAATTTAGTGAAGGTATGATGTGCTCATCAAACACACAGGGTCACCTCTCCTCAGATAAAAGGCATCAGCCAGCTGGGCTTTGCCTTCCCTGGAGAAAGAGGGAAGGAGGGAGCTGGGGGAGGGAGGGAGAGGTGTCCGCTGGGCGGGCTTGCTGTGTTTGCACTGCTGTTCTTCCTCCTCAGACTCCACGTGGCTTCTTCTGGCCTTGCCCTGGGGAACCGGTAGTAGATCTCTCTGAAGGGAAGAGGGTGATCTGGTCTGCCAGGCTCCTGGTTTCCTTGTGTGAACTGGGGCTGCATTGAATTCATCTGTCCCAGAACAACCTAAGAACACAGATGAAGCTGCTACCCTCTCCTTGATACAGCTCACTCTCTCGGCGGTCTAGAAGGACGGCAAACCGATGTGGAGCAATAGGTGCAAGTGTTACAGCTGTGAGGGAAAGGTACCCCGACTGTCGGGAAGTCAGGCTATACCTACAGCTGTGAGGAGAAAGGTCTCCCGACTGTCGGGAAGTCAGGCTATACCTACAGCTGTGAGGAGAAAGGTCTCCCGACTGTCGGGAAGTCAGGCTATACCTATTGCTGTGAGGAGAAAGGTCTCCTGACTGTCGGGAAGTCAGGCTATACCTACAGCTGTGAAGGGAAGGTCTCCTGGATACCTAAAGCTGTGAGGAGAAAGGTCTCCCGACTGTTGGAAGTCAGGCTATATCTATAGTTGTGAAGGGAAGGTATCCTGGATACCTAAAGCTGTGAGGAGAAAGGTCTCCTGACTGTCGGGAAGTCAGGCAGAGTCACTAAAGCTGAGCTCTGCTCCACTCTGCTAAGACAGTTTCCCAGCAGAGACTCTGCTCTGCTCCAGCCAAAGAAGGTCTTCACCCAAAACTCATTCAAGAGATGTGTTTTGGAGGGAGGAATCCAGGAGAGTGGCTGTCTCTGCCAGGGTGGAAAAGGGCAGCTGCCAACTGAACAGGCACAGGACTTCTCTACAGCTTCTTAGGGACAGAGTTTTTCCAGGGAGAAGATTTTTTCAGGGTGGGAATTGGTTGGATTTCAATCCCCTGAGCTTGGACAAGCTCAGAGATTGACTGGATTTTGTGCTTAGGGATTGGTTGGTTTCATGCTCAGGGATTGGTTGTTTTCGTGTTCAGAGATTAGTTGGCTTCCCTGCTCAGGAATTGGTTGGTTTTTGTACTGAGTTAGTCAGGGCCAAAGTGTGTTTCTTTCACTGGCTCTTTTTAACCTTTTGGCTCTAGTTTCAGGGTCAGGGTGTGTTTCTTTGGTTATGGTTTCAGGGCCAAAGTGTTTCTTTCACTGGCTCTGGTTTCAGGGTCAGGTGGGTTTCGTTGGCTGGCCCTTTTACTCTACGCTAGGACCAAAAGGCTTCATTTAGGAATGAGGTTCAAGAATCAGGTGGGATTGTGGGAACCTCAGGCAGTATGGTATACTTGTCTCTCAGCCCTCAGCTTCTCCATCAGAGTACACTGACTGATCCACACACGTGTGCATAAATGGATATGCAGGTCAAAGGCTTAGGGTGGAGGGCGAGATTATCCAGTAACTTTTAAATCCATTGCACCCAAGTGAATTGAAAGAACCTCACCCAGAGGCTGAGAAGACCTTCACGATATCAATAAAAAGGTTTTATTGTATTATGTCTGTGGCAGTGGCCAGTAACATAGCAGTATATGAGATTATTCTAGGAGGTTGATTAGCAAATGTCAGTTTAATAAAAAAAAAACAACAACAATAAAAAACCAAGGGATCCTTGTCCATTTAATTGCTTAGCCAGTATTTTTGACAGTTTTATATGTATCAAGGTAATTGTGCGAACAGTTCCTGCCTTTGTGGAACTACCAGTGTGAGGGGGGAATGTTAACTAAGGCATAGCTGTCAATCAAGAAGAGAAGAGGAGTGGCCAATCTGAAGAAAGGGGCGGGCCCTGGTATGTGTGTGTGTGTATGTGTGTGTGTGTGTGTGTGTGTGTGTGTGTGTGTGTGTGTGCGCGCAGCGTACATGTGCTTACTCCTTTCTGACAGCCCCAGTTTCTCTTTAAGGTAGGAGTAAAAGTCACTTGCTCAAAGTGGGGGGTTTCACAGTAACAGAAAGTTGAACAGTCTGGTGTAACTTGACAGGAGACGTCTAGACAGTGTAAGAGTCCATTTTGAGTTGATAGAAGTGGCCCCTTAAATGGAACCACTCTGCTCCTGCCTGCCTTCGCCCAGCATGGCTGTGTATGGGCACACAAGCACAGATAAAAGAGAGGTAATTGGGTTCGTTTAGTTTTGCCAGACAGATATCTAAAAAGATAGGCTCAAACGCGTTTTGGATATTGGCAGTAGCATGGTTGCTGTGGACAGTGAAAGCAGAGTAGGCTGACGAGAAAGAGAGAGAGTGAGGGGCTTCTGGAGAGAGGGGAGCAGTGGGTAGCTTGGAATAGTTGTGAGGTGGAACATTTAAAGTCAAAGCGATCTTAAAATAAAGGCGGTTCTGGGTGGGAGATACTGAAGGGAGAGCAGCTCCCTGTGAGCACAGGATCTGAGGTGAGAGGGTGGGAGGGGGCTGAACCGGAGTACAGCTGGATCTGGAGGTACCTGGGTTAGAACACAGAGAGGCTGGGCACGGGGAGGAGGTGGGTGCTTATGGGGTGGGGGCTGTGCAGTGCAGCTAAACACATGTCAAGGGAACAGTGTGGGTGGTAGGTGTGCTTCGTCAAGAACATGTCCCCCCAGAGTGGCAGGGACAGAGGCAGTCAGTGTCCTTTCTTTTGGTTTCTGTGATCACATGCAGCCAAGGATTGACTTCATAATCATTATGAAGATGATTATAATGTCCACACATGGTTATTCACATTAATGCGGAAGTTGTATATTCACGTCGCGTTCCCTGTCTGCTCACAGTAATGTAAGATGGAGCTGATAATCTATAACTTGGACTTAATATTGATACATAATGAACACAGTTGAAAATTAAGGTGGAAAACTGTAATGAAAACATTTGTTGATTTGCTGCTAGGCCTGGCGGCACAGACCTATGATCAAGAAGCAGAGGCAGGAGGATCACAAGTTTAAGGCCCAGGGCTAAAGAGTGAATTTTAATCCAGCTGAGCAATTCAGTGAGGCCCCGGCCCAAAGTAAAAAGAGGGTAGGTGTGGATGTAGCTCAGTGGTAGAGTACCTGTCTACACGTGGAAGGCCCTAGATTCAGTTCCTGGTACTGTAAAAAATTGTGATAATTATGAGCGCTTCCCCAGTAAGTCTATATTATTAGTATAGAGGACATTACTGTTGGAGCAGTGAGTGGTGAGCTATTACTGGAACACATACCTAGAACTAGATGAGAGCATCTCGTTCAGGCTTTATAGATGGTAAGTGAAAAGCCCTAGTTAAATAGAACCCTGAGCCCATAGTGCTTGGAATTCTCTGTTAATTGTACACATTAAAAGTGCTGTTTAATTCGTGTGACTGGAAACTGCCTGTGACTGAACTAGGCCTGTTTGGCCTCCCTGGAGCCTGCCAGTGTAGTTTGGAAGGAGTTTTGCAAAAGAAAGAGTTTATTTACAAGGCAGCCAGTGGTGGAGACAGGCTCGAACCTAGGACTTTGTACATGCCCGTCAAGAGCTCGACCACTGAGCTACATCTTTAGCCCCATCATCAGTTATTTTATTTATAGGATAAGAGAAAATTCTTCTTTTTTTTCACTAGGAAGAAGATCTTGGTAAGTTGTGGTTAAACTACCAAAGAATATCCATATCCATAGGATGGCAATGTCCATAGGGTGACCCCGTCCATAGGATGACCCCGTCCATAGG
>CABHPH010161415.1:48160-60938 GCA_902168325.1 Peromyscus nudipes | reverse complement strand
ATGACCCCGTCCATAGGATGACCCCGTCCATAGGATGACAATGTCCAGAGGATGACAATGTCCAGAGGATGACCCCGTCCGTAGGATGACAGCAAGGAGGAAACGCTTCCGGTTTCCTTTCCCATTTTCCCTGTTGTGAGCCTCTCCCTCTCCAGGACCCTCTGGTACACAGGATGACCTGTATCTGGGACTTTTGCGTTGGCTTGTGAAAGGGTTCTTCAGCCCTGAGGAGACTGAGCAGCCTATCAGCACTAATCCAGTACAGACCGCACACAGCAGTTTCTACGGCCATGAACGCTAAATAAATAACTTTACATTCTCTCACAGAGGGGCAGATTTCACACGAGATTTCAGAAGGCTCTACTGTCCTATTTAATTTAAAGAGCTTTTGAGAATTCTAGATACGTAACTTTCCCAATAAAATATAAGCAAGGTATACTTTCACCCTAACTGATTCTTAACTCTGTTCTTAATTCTTATGTAATTTCTCCGTTTGTTTTATTCAGCTATGCAAAACATACCCTTGTTTGTTTCTACAATGTTACTAATTCAGTTTGTAACAGTTGGAAAGTGAGCACCATGACTGAAAACAGCACATTTGGATGCCAACAGTGGTACTGTAGCATCTTTGAAGTCTCTGCTGTAGTTTGCCCTGTTTCTAAGGAAAGGCCTGACCAAGGTAACAGTACAAACAGCTACTTTTCACTGAAGACTGTGGGAAGAACTCGCCGTGTTCTTGTCTCCTTTAAACCCCACATTCATGCTGTGAGGGATACGCTGCTGCGAGCCAAGGAAAACCGGCAGCTCCGCTGAAGGGTAGCATGCAGCAGCGCAGGGCCACACAGCCTTCTTCAGTGAGAGCAGGGCAGTAACCCAGGAGATGCGGCAGGCAGAGGCAGGGGTGAGCCTCGAACCCATGCGTGCCTTTCAACCTCAGGCCATGCTGCCACAGTGTGGAGGGATAAAGTGCCTGTCCTGCTGCCTTCCTGTGTTGGATTCGAAGGCACGCTCTGCTGTCCTGTGTAGGGATGGACTGTCCAGAGCATGCTGGTTTCTCTCTGCACCCCTGGCTGCAGCTGTGGGTTCTCATCTCCTCCTTGATAAATGAGCATTGCTGGTTCAGGCCGTGGATGTGTGGGCCAGGCTTGTATGGAGCCACTGGGGCTGCGGAAGATCAGCCAGGAAAACCCAGCCTCCCCAGCTCTGCAGGGCTGCTGACTCATTCAGGGAAGCTCTCTTAACTCACATTTATATTATTTTCTTTCAGTAACTGGGTTTCACTTCAGTATTTAAGACTTAGGCTTTTCTTACTAAGGTGAGGCACAAGCCACAAAACTAGCTGAAAGGGAAAAATGGTTAAGTCAATTCTGTTTTAAGGTAATTTGTAACTCAGACATTTACAGTTTTTAAAAATAGATTTATTGATTTTATTTTATGAGTGTCTTACCTGTATAATGTCACTGTGTGTATTTGGTGCCCACAGAAGTCAGAAGAGGGCATCAGATTCCCCTGGAACTGGAGTTATGGATGGTTGTGAACCATCACGTGGGTGCTGGGAATTGAACCTGGTTCCTCAGCAAGAGCAACGTGTGCTCTCACCCACCAAGCCATCTCTCTGGCCCCACATTGAAGATTTTTAATGTAAAAATTATCTGAAATGTTTTTGATAAGGAGCGAGAGAAGAGGAAGCACGAGAGGATCCTGAGTGAAGAGCTGGTGGCCGCCGTCACCTACCTCAACCAGTTCCTGCCCCCGGAGCACACCATTGTCTACATTCCCTGGGACATGGCCAAGTACACCAAGAGGTGAGAGAGACCACCGCTCTGGGGAGTCTCCTCGGTGACAGGGCTCCTTCACTTTCCTTTGTGAGACTTAGGTGAGGTGGTTTTGAGGGCCTCCACAGGTGACAAGCTCCTCCCCTGTGTATTCTGTCACCTCGTCTCTGCTGTCCTGATTTCTCTCTACCTTGTTCTTCAAGGAAGCCGCTCCTCTCAGGTGACCCCTCTCATAGATGAGCGTGCGGTAACTCTGTCGATAGTAAATCTGAGCTCCTCACTGGCTGATCAGGCCCCTTCAGCTGCTTGGTTCTGAAGTGTTCGAACTTTAACTTACTCAGGGCTGTTCCGTCTGAGAAAACCTGATCTTTATGCCCAGAGCTAGTCCTAGGCCAGGGTTTTCCTGTTGCCTGTCACCCACCTCCACCACCGCCCTGTGGCATTTCCTCATCCCTCCTGTCTCTCAAGATTTGGTTCATTGAACCTTGCATTGTTTACCATGCATCATGTGAATTCTGGGTTTATTTACCGTGACTATATTGTTGTGTCTTTTCCCTGAATGGTTTTATGGAGTTAATGCACCAGGCGCGCGCACACACACACACACACACACACACACACACACACACACCCCCATTTACCTGGAATATGTTAGTTAAGGGATTGATGCAGTCATATTAATTTATTTTCCAACTCATCTTCCCTTGCCACTGCACTCACTACACATAGTCACTGCCTGATTAAGGAGTCATCTGACTGACTGCTACTGAGGATGGAGAGGCTTCATTGAAAACCTCTCACGGGAATGTCCCAGACCAAGACTGAGGAGTTTGACACCAGTATTTGATTTAAGTTACTGGTCTTATTGTTAGTCACTGAGTACACATTGTAATTCTACCTTAATTATTTCAGTGTTTCTGGCATAAACGGCGTGATTAAAACAGTTGACTCCCTGGGCATCACGGCTGTTGATGTTGTTGGCTTCAGACGGGAGAGTCATGATATATCGACACCTGAGTTCTCACCTTTTCACTCTTCCTCTCTCAGTAAGCTGTGCAATGTTCTCGATCGGCTGAACGTGATTGCAGAAAGCGTGGTGAAGAAAACAGGTTTCTTTGTGAACCGCCCTGACTCTTACTGCAGCATTTTACGGCCAGATGAAAAGTACGTACGATATCAAAAACTTGAAATAAGCGATGGGGAGATAAAGTGGTTGCCACAGAAGCTTGAACACCTGAGTTCAGTCTCTAGACCTCCCGTAAGAAACCCAGTGTGGTGGCATGTGCTTGTAGTCCCAACACCGAGGAGGCAGAGACAGGCAGGTCCCTGGGGCTCACTGGCCACCCTAGCGCACTTGGGAAGCTCAGGCCAGGTGGAGACCCCGTCCCTAAAAACAATGCGAGGTGAGCACCAGGGCTCAGCAGGTAAGAGGCTCCTCCCACCAAGCCTGAACCCCTGGGCCCCACACAGTAGAAGGGGAAGAAGACTCCCACACGCAGTCCTTTGACATTCCCGTGGGGTACTGTGAGGTATACAGGTGTTCCACCCCCCACACCACAGACACACGGGAACCGTAAATCAAAGTGTTTGTTCTTATGTACAGAGTATGCCAGGGGTTGGAGAGAGGACTTAGTGACAGCATGAGAACCTGAGTGTGAATTGCCAACACCTGTGTGAAGAGCTGTGCATGGCTGTGTGTGCCTGTAACTCCAGCATTAGGAAGCACAGACAGGCAGATTCCAAGAGCTTGCGGCACGCATGCAGTCACGCATGCGCACGGGCACACACACAGAGTAAAATATTCTAAACACAGGAAGTCTATGCTAACTAGAGAATGGATGGATGGATTAACTTAGTCTTGTGGGGAGGCAGGCTGCTCAGGGGAATATGCAGTGAACATTCACTGTGTGCTTGGGAATTCCTGTGGTGGTTGTATACCTTCAGATGGAAGCCGGAGGAGTCTTATCAGTTGCTTTGTGGAATAAACATTATATAAAACATGTGTGTAAAGAAAATTTTTCTGTGGTGAATTCACTGTTTAGTATTTAGAAAGAACAGGGAAATCTTTCTGATTGACGATGATGCTTCCATGAACGTAGAATTGGTTAGCATGCTACAGTGGTTTGCTATAACTCTGGTTGTTTCTAGCTTGTTGGCTGCTTTGGATAAAGGCCTATGCCTTTTTTGTCTTTAAAGGAACCAATATTACGTATTTCCAGCATTTGATTTTCAGTTAACATAGTTAACTACGGTGGTCAAATGAAAAACCCCAAATCAGCCATTAGTGTTTATGTTTGGAAGAATCCTTCCTTCTGCCATAGTTCGCAGGGTTTGAATTTTAGGGACTGTTAATGTACACGGTGTGCACAAAGGTGTGGAAGGCTTTACTAGGAAGATGCCTGCAATTGTGTGTGGTTACAGAGACCAAAGAAAGATACGGGCTTAAAGGAAAGCAAGGGGATGCTGGGAGAACACAGAGAGGGTGCCCAAGAGAGACACGGGCCTCCATCCTGAGCTCTTTTTAAGTAGAACGCAGTGACCGACCTGTCTCAGTTTTCTGCATCTGAAAAAGTGAGAGTACAGAATCATCTGATGTCCAGAGACCTTCCCTTCTAACGCTATGACTCTTAAAATCGTGAATACATATTATGTCTTTCCTTAAGGAACAAACTAACACATGGGTTTGGGGCTGTGGTCTAGTAGTGCACATGCTTAGGGAGCCCACAGCCTGGGTTTAGTTCCCAGCATTGGGAGAAAATCAAATGGAACGTGTCTGTTTTTACCCAGGTGGAACGAACTAGGAGGCTGTGTGATTCCCACCGGTCGGCTGCAGGTATGGATAATATTATATTCATAGTGAACACAATCTGTGTCGATGGTGTGTAATGTTTCGGGCGGTTGAGATTTGTTTTTTGTTTCGTTTTGTTTGAGACAGGGTCTCACTGTGCATCTCTGGCTAGCCTGGCCTTTGTTTGCTTGTGTCATCATTAAACATTATGTTTTTAGATCAGGCTGGTCTAAACTCACAGAGACTGACCTGCTTTGGCTTCCCGAGTGCTGGGATTACAGGCATCTGCTGCCATACCCAGCTAATTTTTTGTCATGTTTTCTATTAGGAGCTATTAAGAGGTATTTGATGCAAAATTATTAAAATAATTTTTTAAAAGCCTCCCTGCTGGTGTTTAAACTTTATACAAAGATGTATAGCCGATAGTATAGCCTATACATTTTTCTACATATAAATTTTTATTACTGGAAATTAAAAACGAGAGTATGGAAATGATAGGTTAGGCCAACTTTGGAAAATAAGCTAGTGTGCATTATATTTATGAGCTGTGCTTTAAGGATGATATGGCTTAGGACTGGAGTGGTGGCTTTGTGGTTAAGAGCACTTCCTGCTCTTCCTGAAGACCCAAGTTCGGTTCCCAGCACCTGCCTCCTCCCACACTTGTGTGGGATGGCTTGCAGCCAGCAGTAAGTCTAACTCCAGGGAACCAGTGCCATCTTTTGGCCTCTGAGGGCACCAGTGCACAGTTGGCACATACACAACCTTAAAAAATACGGCTTTAACCACTGAATATTTGGTTTGTATAATAAAGGAGAAATATCAGATAAAAATCCATATTTTACTGATTAATAAATATAGAAAATATTAGCTGTTTACTTTATCTTGTTAAGCTTTCAAAGTAAATTCGAATATAGACTGGGTATAACGATGCTGTTAGGGTGACATTAAGTGAACAGTTACATAATCTTATGTGATTAGCAAAACGTTCTTTATTGTTTTAACCCTTAACTTTACTTATTCAGGACTAGCACCCCAGCTTCTCTTCTGTTACTTAATGCACAGGATTTTCCTGTAGTTTGGAAGTAGTCTGGGTGTCTGAACAATGACCTAGAACTTCCTGTGCTCTCTGTAGACTGGCATTCTGCGAACCAACTGCGTGGACTGTTTAGATCGCACCAACACAGCGCAGTTCATGGTGGGCAAGTGCGCTCTGGCTTACCAGCTCTATTCCCTAGGACTGATTGACAAGCCGAACCTGCAGTTCGATACAGATGCAGTGAGGTAATCCTGATTCGCTGCTGTTAAATGTCAGCAGTGACAGAAGGCAGGTGTGACTCACAAGGATTTATAACCTCATTTCTATCTTTAGGTTCCCAAAGATTTATTGCTCGTTGACAGTATTCAAGTTAGTTTTGTGTTTCTATTAAATGTTGGTATATTATTACCGTCGGGTCTTGTTTTGTTTTCTCGCATCATCGTTAAACATTATGTTTTTTAGATAAATCCCAAGTACTTAGACAAACTAGTAGGTTAAATAAAAACCCAAATGGCAATGAAAAATAGTATGAGTTCTGCACATGTTTTGAACTAAAGATACAGACTGTGTAAGGTGGATTCTACATTAAGGATTACTGTTTCTTCATTGTCCGTCAACTCTGTGACAGTAGAAAGTATATGGCTTGCATGTCTGCTGTGTCCAGAATGTTCCTGTCACCCTTAAGTCCCTGTGTTGACATTCTTAACCTCAAAGTGATGGTATTAGGAGATGGGATCTTGGGGACATGCTAAGATCCAAGGGCAGAGCCCTCGTCATTGGGGTTAGTGGCATATTAAAAGTGACCAAGGATGTTTGTTACTCTCTTCCTCATGTGAGGCCAAAGCAAGAAGGCACCACCTGTGAATGAAATGGGCCTTTGCGAGACAGTGAATCTGCTGATGTCTTTATCTTAGATGCTGCAGCCCCTGGAGCTATGAGAAATAAATGTTGTAACAAGACCATTTATATATGTTTAACAATTCAGAGGGATCAAAATGGTGTCATGGAAGTGAATTAATCTGGCAGACCATGGAGTGTAGGAGTCTTTCTAATATGGTTAGAAACAGCTTGGTTCAGCTTTAGTAAGTTAGATTTTTGGTGCGTCGTTTTCTCATTAAGAGTTTCTGTGAACTTGGATCGTTATAAAACACCATACATTTTACATTTACACTTATTTTCAAGATGTTGAAGAGTCCATTTGAAAGATTCAGAGGAATTCATAAAGTGAAAGTCTTTTTTTTCTGAGTCTGGCCCAGTGAATGGCTTGTACAATCATTTTGGTTAATCTCCCCTCTCCCATAACGGGGACTTAGCCAAGGCATGGCACATGCTGGGCAAATTCTCCACCACTGAGCTCTACCCAGTCCTTCTCTTCCGCTATCATTCTGGGACAGGGTCTCCCTAATTTATTCAGGTTGCCTTGAATTCCCTCTGAGTCCAGGCAGGCCTGGACTGTGTGGCCTCCTGGCTCAGCTCCTTGGTAGTGGTATTATAGACCGGAGTCACCAGGCTGTTGCATAATGGGAGTTTTCCTTCTGTGTAGGTTATTTGAGGAACTCTACGAAGATCACGGAGACACCCTTTCCCTGCAGTATGGAGGCTCTCAGCTCGTTCACCGGGTAAAAACCTACAGGAAGATAGCGCCCTGGACCCAGCACTCCAAAGACATCATGCAGACTCTGTCTCGATACTACAGCAACGCCTTCTCGGGTAATTCTCTGCCAGTAGGCATTTCTGCCACTTAAATTTTAAGTGTGTTTGACTTCTTGTACACATACTTTTTTCCTTTCAGCTATTTATTTAAATAAAGTTTAAATTATTTGTAATTTAAATAAAATAGAATTTGTGACTTAGAAGGTTCTCTATTTGTTCAATAGACAAATAAATAAATATTAAAATAATTTTTTTCAACTGGGTCTCATATACCCCAGGCTGGCCTCAAACTTGCCGAGTAGCAGAGGATGACCCTGAACTTTTGATCTTCCTGAGTGCTGGGATTACAGGGTACCTCACCATGCCTGATTTACAGGGTGCTGTGGATTAAACACAAGTGTTTGTACACACTAGGCAAGCGCTCTGCCAACAGAGTTACTGTCCCCAAAGTCTGTATTTCAAACACGACACTGTCGCATTCCGCCCCCAGAGTTGCCATTCTTATGTGCTGAAACATGGCTGGACTTCCTGCCTTCCTCCTCTTTGAGTCTTTCTCCTTCAATGTTTCTGAATGTAGAAGTTTGAAAGTATTGAATAGTTTTGTTTTGTTTTTAAACAGAGGTTAACATCTTAGTGGTTGTTTATGAATGTGTTGCTCAACTTAAAAATGTCTACTAGAAATGAATAACGACAAACCGTACTTTTATGACCCATACTTTGATGAGTACCAAATCCAACAGGGTGTATCGGTGGTCCTCTCCTGTCTCCATTCTGGTGCCTTTGTCAATATACATAACGTGTATCACACAGGGAAGCGATTGTGAGGCAGATCCCACACACAGAATCCATCCAGGAGGAGCCCAGCGGTTGATCCTGTGAGTCTCCCTCTCTTGAACAGAAGAGGGAGAAAACTTGGGGTGACTGCGGAGGGTGGTGAAGCTGTTCTCTGGAATGAGCTGCTCTCGCCTGCTTCTCTGTCCCTCACTCCCACTTCTTACCTCAAGTGAAGGGAGAGAATGGCTTCAGCAGGCTCTCGGTGAGCCTGTTGTGGCGTCCTGCCTTTGGAGGGATCTCATGTGTTGGCCATGGATGGCTGTGCATCAGGTCTACGGCAGAGGGATGGCCAAGGACGGTGCTGTATGGTGAGAACTGTCTGCATCCTTGGAGTAAACCTTACAGGATGTGAATGTTTGATGGTAACAGATGTAGCCTCCAATGACGCTGACTGCATTGGGTTGGCCTGGGCCCTAGTCAGTGAGTCTCCTGAAGGACCAAGAGGCCCTGGCAGCCAAGGACCAGAAGGTAGAACCAGGAGGTAAAACATTTTTAGATGAGCCTTCTCTCCTCTAAAAAGATGCAGGTGCTCATACCAAGGGAGTTGCAAGAGAGTCCCGAGTGGAGGAGCCTCAGAAACGTCCATGAGAGTCAGCATTTACTTTCAATGTTTGCGAGGTCCAGAGTGAATGGAAATGAGTCAGCTGTGACTGTTTGTATGTACTTAGCAACGTGAAACAGCACATGATCATTTTGACAGTTTGTGTTGGTCATTGGTCCAGGCACAGATGGGGGGGGGGGGCTGTCTCCTGCTTAGAGTCGGCAGGCTGAAGTGAGGGTATCACTCAGGCCGTCTCATCTGAAGTCCTAGCTGGGGAAGGAGCTGCCTCCAAGCTCATGTAAGTTGGCAGAATCTAGTTCTGCGCTGCAGGACTCAGGGCCACTTGCTCCTTCACAAACGGCAAAGGAAGGAGCCCATCAGCAAGGCTAACAGGACAGTCTCCCGTAGGTCACATATTGTGATAATGACATCCTACCACGTGACTGAGCCCACTGACCAGAAGCAAACCACAGGTCCTGTACACATAACTAAGCCGATAGCATCAACAACAGATGCTGACTGTCTCCAGTTGTGGACACCGGAAGTCTCACAGTGTCAGCAGGGCAGTTCTGCTGAGATCCGTAGATGAGAATCTTCCCTTGCCTCTGTCTGCTGTGGTTGGCGGTCCTTGGTGTCTGTTGACTGGCAACAGTAGTCCCCTAGACTCTGCCTGCAGTCACCACACACACTTTCCTTCCTGTGCTGAGCAGTCCTCACGGTGTGCTCGTCTGTGTCTCCTTTTCCTTTTAGTATAAGGGCACTGGCCTCCCTGACTCCAGAGCCTGCTGTACTCCCGTATGACCGCATCTTAATTCGATTCTTTCTACAAAGATCTCGTTTCTATGTGTGATGACATTCCCTGGCATCGGGGGTTCAGGTTTCCAGATCCCTTGTGGAGACACAATACATAAAAGTTGTATAGAAGGTGCAATTGTAAGCCATGCCAACAAGTACCAACAAGGACAGACTTCTCTGGGTGCCTGTCACCATGGTAAAGGGTGAGAACTGCCCTTAGAGAAACAGCCCTGCAGCAGGGACCGTGATTGACACTTAAGGACCAAGGCTGCTCACTCGGAGTAGGAAACAGAAAGGAATGTGTAGTTATATAGATGATTTAGAAAGAAAGGCATGGTTTGGGTAACGATGATACAAGAGATCAGTATGTACGGATAGAAAGGTACAGCTAAATTATGCAAGCTTAAAAATGAGCTGTTATGAAAGGCATTATGAATAATGTGGCTGAAACACATCTTTATTTTAAGAAACGTGGTGTCATTGGGGTGTGCACCTTATTTTGTCATAACTGAGTGTTATATAATGATGAAAATATAGAACGATTTTCTTTCGAGTATTAAAGACCACTTTGCCACATTTAATCAGTCTTGTTATACGATGCCTGTGGGCTGAGCAGGAAGATGTTTAGAATTAAGAAACCAAATTAATGAAATTAAGTGGTTGGGAATTTTACCCTTAGTTTGTACAGACAGACGGCTGCTGTGTAAGCCACTCTTCAGAACCCTTGTTGGACCCACTTTTAAAAACTATTCTTAAAGCTAAATACTAGTTCAGGCCTGTGGTTGCAGCTCCTTGGGAGGCTGAGGCAAAAAGACACCTCAAACTTATGAGTTTGAAGGCAGCATAGGCAACATAGCATGGTCTATCTCAGAATACACAGATGCACACGTATGCACACACCCACATATGCACACACATGCACACACACCTGCGAATGTATGCACTCTAGTGCATGCGCACACATATGTGTGCGCACATACACGATGCATATGTATAATTTAAATGTAGTAAATGGCGGAAGTGGACCATGTCCTCTTCAAACAGTTTCAAAAAATAAAACGCAGGCTCACAAAGTGAAGACTGCCACGCTCATGAGCGGGGAGACAGGCGAGTGTGAAGACAGTACTGAGCTGTTTTCCTGGCACCAGGAGGTGTTCTGCTGGTGCTGTATCCTTGTCCCTTTTCTGTTCACCTCTGAAGGGAACGTGCAAGGGAATGTGCAGAGAACATTTTAACCTATCGCAAATAGTAAGATGACCGCCTGAGATCCTACTCAGAGCAACAGATTTTAGTAAGTAAATCCTGGTCAGCTATAGCAGGAAAGGCAATTGCAGAAATGTTCTCATAGCATTGGGAATGTGATTGACAACTAGGAAATCAAGACTCATCACCCTCTGACAGCCAGAGCAGTTAAACATGGCAGGCAGAGAGATCTAAGTTCTTCCTCTCGCTTTAGGGTGCACAGAGCACACTGCAGACAGCCTGGCAGTCTTAGGACATTCCCTAGTACGTCCATTCTCTAGCTCCCTGGAATGACTGCCCCATACCTTGTCTTCTCCTCCGTGAGCCTCAGCTGCTGACTTTGGCTCACTCTTCACTGAGAAAATCAAAGTTGTGGAAGGGAACTTCCTTTCACTGCGAAATGCAGAAACTGTGCATATCTGCATGGAGTCTGCCTTACATTGTTGTGGTGGTTTGAATAGTATGGACCCGTAGACTCGTGTGTTTGAATGCCCATTGGGAGTGGCACTATTAAGAGGTGTGGCCCTGTTGGAGAAGTGTGTCATTGTGGGGCGGGCTTTGAGGTCAGTCTCATGAGCTCAAGTCTTGCCAATGTGACACAGCCTTCTGCTGCTTGTGGATCAAGATGTGGAGCTCTCAGCTCCTTCTCCAGCACCATGTCTGCCTGCATGCTGCCATGCTTCCCTCCATGGCAATAATGGACTGAACCTCTGAACTGTAAGCCAGCCCCAATGAAATGTTTTCCTTTATAAGAGTTGCTGTGGTCATGATGTCTCTTCACAGCAGCAGAGACCCTAAGACAATTGTGTTTCAGCCCTTGGAGTGTCCCTGCCCAAATTTAAGCCAGACTGTCTGCTGTGTCCTGAGTGCACCTTGCTTTTGCTCTCCCTTGTAATAATAAACCCCATTGCTGTGCACAGTCTTTCTCTTCTCTGGGTCCCTCCACTGACAGAAGCACATGGATGTTCTCCATCCAACCTCCCACCTCTCTCTGATCCCACATCTTCCCCCTGCAGCTACAGTCTCAGTTCTCTGCTCACCTGGGCAGAGCCTCTTGTTCCTGCTCTGTTGGTCTTCCGCCCAGGTTTGATGCTGAAACCATTTCAGGATCGCCAGCAGTCTGCAGGTCGCCACATTCACTGGTTACTTCTCTGTCTCCCTCTTACCCATTCAACGTTGGTCTGGGCTGACACTCCCTGTTTCTCGTGACTCCTGTACTATCTCTCCTGGACTCTTTGTTGATGGCCACTCTATTTCTAAACCTTCTTTATCCTGTCTTCTCTTTCTGTACTTTTACTCAAGGGGCATCCTCACACATTGGACAATCAGACACATCCCAATGCCTACCACAGCCCTCCTGTTAAATACTGTGTTCCGTTTCCATAGTAACTAACCACAGCGGAACTCAACCCGTGTCCTCTGCTGAAAAGGGTGAAATAAAGTCAGCATGTCAGTTAACCTGGGCTGTTCTCTAGGGGCTTCATGGCTCTTTCTGGTTGGCGGCAGAATCCCATGCAGTTGTGGGATTGAGGGCCAGTGTTCTCATGGGCTGCTGGCTCTAAGTCTAGAGGAATTCATTGGCTTGTGACTTGTTCTCTTTGATAGTCCTCACTGGCACGCTGTGTCCATTCTGGGCTTTAAGTCTCTCTATCATCCCCTCTGCCTTCCTTTTCTGCCTTTAAAGGATCCACATAATTTCAGATAATTCAGAATAATTTCCTGTTATCTTGAAGTTGTTATTATTAAGTCAGTTATATTTGCAAAATGCTCTTTACAATGTAATGTAAAATATTCATATGTATGACACTGGGGAACAGAGGTGTTCCGTCCAGATTATTCTCTTCCTACCATATACCGCTGCTGAGTCTCAAAGTAACTGTGCTTGGTGAGACGTGCTGTAATCACAGCACGTGGGACACCGAGGAAGAGTGATCTGGAGTTCAGGGTCAGTCTGGGCTACATAGCAAGTTCAAAGCCAGCTTAAGCTACATGTGAGCTAGAGATTTGGTTTAGTGGTAGAACACTTGTCCAGCATGTGTAAGGCCCTGGATTTGACCCCTAAATAGGTCTCTCTCTCTCTCTCTCTCTCTCTCTCTCTCTCTCTCTCTCTCTCT
>CABHPH010161415.1:32311-48150 GCA_902168325.1 Peromyscus nudipes | reverse complement strand
CTCTCTCTCTCTCTCTCTCTCTCTCTCTCTCTCTCTCTCTCTCTCTCACACACACACACACACACACACACACACAATTTCTCTCTAAATTATAAAACTCTAACAGCCAGGTTCTTGTTAGTCTTGTATCTCCAGAAAAGTACATAGAAAGTTCTTGAATGAATGATTTCTTGTCAATCATTAAATCGTAAGTGTTAATTTTAGAAAGTATAAAGTATCTCACGAATAAATCCTAACCCACCCCCAGAGAGAGCCACTTGTTCATGTTTAGGCAAATGTGATTGTTCAGCTTTTATTATGCATGTGGTTTAGAATCTGCTCTTGCCCTTGAGATGACCTGGATGGCACTCTTCTTCTACAATATGGTTGTTTAGTAACTCCTTATCCTTCATAAGTGTTATAATCAGTTAGTGTACATCTGTGATCCTCCTGAACAAACGTCTTTGAACACAGTCTTTTCCTTGCCTCTTACCTTTGCTTATGGAGAATTTAAAAGCATATTTACTAGGTCAGAAGGTAGACTTGTCTTTCAGAGCTGCAATGTACTAGTCTCATCAGTGTGACAAAATACGTCACATAAACCTAAGGGAGGCACATTGACTTTAGTCCACATTTTTGTAGGGTTTTTCGGTGGTTGTTTGGCCCTGTATACTTGGGCTAAGTGTCACTGTGGTAGACCCTGCACTACTGAAGGCACTTTCCTGCCTAAGCAGAGGGGAGTACAGGAAGCCACCAGGCAGGACAGTTCCCAAGGACATGCCCCTAAAGACCTACTCCAAATAGGCCCACCCCCTACATTTCACCACCACATGGTGCCATAGTCTCTGGAAGACCCTCACAGACACACTCAGGCGTGCTTCACTGATCCAGGAATGTAATGTTCCTTTCAACCAGTCTGGGAGCGCTGGGCTCGAAAGTCTTTAGTGGAAATGGCTTAGTCAGCGCTTGTTTGATAAATAGCAGAGCTGGATTTTTGCACGTTCATTGGTTCTGTCTCCTTCTTTTCAGTGTTACATGTGCTTGTGTGTCTGCTGGGTGTTGATCTGTGCCATTCTTACACCCCAGGAGTATTTGTTTCATTAAATGGCACAAGGTGGGGATCTAATTTCACTCTTCCTTCTCCCCAACAGATTGAAAGTACTATTTCTTGAACAGTAGTTCCCTCTTTTGCTGATAAAAGAGGCCACTTCATCACAAACTTAATATTATTATAATTCAGTTCCACAATGTTTTCAGACAATTAATTAAAAATGACTATATTCAGCCCTGTGCCTTTTAAATATAATTAGTAATAGAACTGGTTAGTATAATAGCTTAGATGGTATTTGAATGGTTCATAGGGATTTGGGTTTTAAAGCATAAATGATTTGTCCTCATACTTGCTGCGCTACAGAAGACCAACCTCTGTTGAGCACTTGACCATACCCAAAGTGCTACCATCTTGCAGGGAAAGGCTAGTTTATTTTGCAGTTGAAAGTGTCCAGCCAGGCTGGACATGGTGGCTCACGCCCTTAATCCCAGAACTCGGGAGGCAGAGGCAGGCAGATTTCTGAGTTTGAGGCCAGCCTGGTTTACAGAGCTACACAGAAAAACCCTGTCTCAAAAAACCGGGGGGTTGAGGTGGTGGAAATCTTGGACTGGAGAGATGGCTCAGTGGTTAAGGGCTCTTCAGAGTTCAATTTCCAACACCCACATGGCATGGACAACCAACTATAACTGTAGTCTCATGGGATCTGATGCCCTCTTCTGGTGTACAGATGTACATGCAGACAAAACGTCCACAAACAAAATAATTAAATTGTTAAAAAAAATAGTATCTAGCCAATGCCTAGGCTTTTTGGGGTGGCCGTTTAGCCCAAGCTTAGGTGACTGTTCCATCATAGAGAGACTTTCTGTTGTAACAACAGCAATGGCTTCAATAACTTCTGATAGTCTGTGGAAGGATTGTCTGTTGAGGAATGCTTGTTACCTCCTCTGTGTTTACTATACTTGCTAAAATTTTAAGGAAGATGCTGTTTGATTTAGAAGGTGAAACAAACTCCTTGAAAGCATGGCTGAAAAATGGAAAGCTGCTTTAGGTAGTATTAAGATATCCTGGGGTACTGTATGAAATGGACTATCAAGTGCGATCAAGTCTATTCAGGAAGCATAGAGAATCATATTACTCTGAGAGCAGGATGTTTACTTTGGTGCTATGTAAAGAGATAAACATTGGGGTGGTAATGTCTGTATCATCTAATATGCATTTTCTCTCAGCAAGTAGAAAAAAAGGCCCCAAAGATATCAGCATATAAACACATCCCTTTTATGTATTACTTTTAGCCTGAAAGGTAAGTGCTATTTTAATAGAATGCTTCCTGTCAAACTATTAATAATAGGCATACATATTTGATATTTCATTTGCTTTTGCTAAACCGACAAGATAACCCAATACTAATTTCAGGTGTATGCATCTACTGAGGCTGTTGGACGAAAATACACTTTATTTATTGGTCCCACAGCAGGCATTTTTACTGTGCTTCCTCTTAGTCCTCCATTGTTTTCAGAAGGAGGTGAGGGTGAGTGTCTGTGAAAAACTTGAATATTGAGGCCTCTGAGACAAGAAGGAAATGGGGGGTTGATACAGGGGCCCAGGGAGGAGAAAGTGTAGAATGGGAAGGTGGGCACACAGCACTTCAAGTGTGAGTGTTAACCACAAAACTTAAGGAGGAAAGGACACTGGACGAGTGCCAGCCAGGTTTGTCAGGTGGAGGCGCAGTGTGGGAGGGCAGTGTTGAGGTGGCTGAAGAGTTGGCATGAGGACGCTATTCATGTGCCCTTGCTGTCTTCGTTGTCCCTGAAGAGGCCAGCTTTGCAGCTGAGGGGCAGAGATGCTGTAAACAGTGTCTCTGTGGAAGAAGGGATCAAAGCGGGAACTCTGCAGCTGACTGGGTCAAGGTCATGCAGCAGAATTTCTGTAGCAATTGGGTCATTCTGTCTTTAGAACAAAGTGTGGTGTTTACTTGAGACAAGTTAACAAATGCCGATGATAGCTTTTTATTTTAAAACCAAAACCACTCTCAATATTGTGTGGCTCTTAAGCTAACATTCCAGAAGCAGTCTATATCCCCTCTCCCTGTTTATGAGAGGTGTCGGACAAGAAGGAAGCATCATTCACAAGCAGGATTCTCCTTCCCCTCAGAATGTGGATGACTGAGTTTGTGTATGTGTGTATGGAGTTTGAAATACAAATGCATCTTCATAGAGATCTGATCTAGGAAACAACAGTTGGATCCGTGTCCTTTGGGACCATGTCCTCTTGGGGTGTCTGCATTAACAATGGGTTGTCTGAAATACGTATTTTTGCTTTTTAGATGCCGATAGACAAGATTCCATCAATCTCTTCCTGGGCGTTTTCCACCCCACAGAAGGGAAACCTCATCTCTGGGAACTCCCCACAGACTTTTACCTGCACCACAAAAACACCATGAGCCTTTCACCGTCTAGAAGGAGGTACCTGTTCCCCCCAGTCTACCATGTAAACTCAGACTTGATGCTGTGTTGAATAACTGTTGCATGGCATGAGCATATAGGTTAGCATGTGTGCTGTGGCTTTGGGCTTGGGCATTTCCTGGCAAATCATGGTTAGTCACTGGTTGTTCTGCATGGTCCCTGAGATCCAGGTAAATTTCCAGGACGCTGTCACGGGACATGGTACAGAGCCCCTAAAACAAGCCAGCAACTTCATTCTTGAAAGTTTCCTACAACTGAGAAAGAAACCCAAGACTCAAATCAGCCTTGGCATTTTCAAGTGATAGCTGGACAGTGTTTACTTCGTCACATCAGTCGGAAATGCTTGCTGATGTTCTTCCGACATAAATACCTCTGTGTCCCCACAGGAACCCAGAGCTGCAATTCTAGTGGCAAATAACCACTTCTGTCAATTTGGCCTTCTGGAGTCATTCACCAGTATAGGCTCTTTGGTTATCATTAAATTAGTAAGAATATTCTCAAAAGAGCTAAGCATGGAGGCGCATGCTTTTAATCTTAGCACTGAGGTGGGATGGCTGCAAGTTTGAGGCCAGCCTGGCCTCCGTAGTGAGATGTGTGTCAACCTTTTAGCTCATAAGAGTTTTCTGAAAAGAAATGAACATTTTCCCCGAAGCACTTTAATATGGTGTCACGTAACATGAGCTTCCAAGTTGCATGAATCTGAGTTGGAATATCTCCAAGTGTGTGCCTCAGACTATTTCTTGAACCTCTCTGAGCCTCATTTTCCTCATGTGCAAGATGCAAAGGGCCATGTGCACATCTTGCATACTCATCCTGAGAACCTAGCTACAAGCTCTCTAGTGTTTTAAGTGATTAGTCCTGTGCTGATAGGGTCCGTTGTACCTCTGGAGCAGTCTGTAGGAAGTCGGAACATGGCTCCTCTCCCCCCAAAGCATGCAGCGACAGACTCCACCAAGGTGCTTTCATCCCACAGAGGCAGGTTGATGTGGCAAAGTTGTTTTATCAATACTGTGAATTACTGCCCGCCGCTGATTGTGTACAGACCACAGGCATTCATAAACGCTATTGTAGTTGTTGGAAATATCTGTGTTGCTGCAGAAATATTTAACATGTTAGCAAAGTCTCAGGGTTTATAGGTTTCTCACTTTTGTTCTCATCAGCTCATATTAGAATAAATACCTTAATTCATGATCTTTTTCCTCTAGAAATGAAGCTTTGTAAGTTTTAAAATTATAGTTATTATTTATGACGTGTGTGTAAACACTAGTATTTTGCTTTGCTGGTTAATTGACTAGAGGCAAACGTGGTTGATGTTCTGAAATGTTGCGTTGCCCGGTATTGAAGCTATTAAGATACAACTTGAAAACAGCCAACATTCCAGTTCCTACAGCAGAAACTATCTATGTATTCCCAAGTGTAACGCTGCTTGCTTACCTTGGGTTACATAACTGAAGCAGGTGGTTTTGGGGACCTATGTGTGGGAACAAAAGGAAGCTGGTGTTACAACCCATTTCCTAAAATAGGAAACTGAGGTGCCGAGAGAGTGTGCCTTGGCTGAGATTATTCAGCTACTTAGATGATTCAGCAAGAGCAGAATGTCATGGCCTGACAATTTCATCGAGGTAGATAAGGGGGCTCACTCTGTTACTTACTGTGCTTGTTTTTCCTCCATGGTACCAGAGCCTGTTTGATAGAAATCTCCAGTTGATGCTGCTCGTCAGCACAGCTTGCCACTCTGAGGTGCATTTCAGTGTTTGGTTGTGATTTGTTGGTGTCACCTGGCTGTGAAGGTTATTCTGATGACTGTTAAATTGGGGTAATCCCCTACACAAATGTTAACCCAGAGGCAGCAACAGACAAGAGTGTGGAGCTCAGGCTAGCTCGCATGGCGCTGAGTTCGAGTTTCTGGAAATAGGCACTGGGACCCCTTACTGCCCCCGGGAACCTTGTTTTCTTGTTGGTAGAAGGGAAATGGTACTGGATCTCAGAAGGTCATTTTAAGGCATAAGTAAGAAAGCAGTCTTGAAGCAGCTGGGCCCTGGTGCACCGCCTGTTGACACTCGAGCGACCTTCCGTAAAGTCAGCCAGCTGGTCTAACTCTGCTTCTTTATCAAGAAAACTGTGCTTCCCTCAGGATCAGCCGAGATCATCGAAAAGCTTAGCACACAGTGAGTCCCATTGGTGTTAATATTGTTGTTGCTCTCTAAGGAGATAACCTTTACTTTTTAGCATTTACTAAAAAAATCATACAGGATGCCCGTAAAATCTTTCCAGAAACTTGGGCAGTGGTTCATCATTTGTATAATGTAATAGCAATCGACACTTGATTATGTGTTCATCTGTGTTTTCACACTTGGTGGCTGTCCTGTGTTTATACTGTTGACCAATGCTGAAATGTCTTTACTGATAACAGGGGAGGGATATAAAACCAACTCTGCCGAGGGTTCAGGTGGTTTCGAGTAACCGCGTCTGTTACCCTGAATGCCACTTGTGTTGAGGTGCTCAGACCGTTCACCACACCTTTGCGCGAAGCCTGGTTAATACGTCATGTATTACCTCGTGCCAGTGACATGTTTTTAATGTTCCCAGCCTGGCTTTAGATATCACACATCAATTATTTCATTAATCATTCAAGTTGATTTTCTGGCCCTGCTCAGTCTGGTTTGTGAGTTTCCTGTCTGCCCAGAGAGTCACCATCTACCCTATGTTTGGCCACCCTAGGTTTGTGCCCAGAATGTTTCCCCTCTCTCCCCCCCACACCCCCTCACCCCTCGACCCCTGTGAGGAGGTGGTTGTTAGGACCATCACTTACACAGTTGTTTCTCACCTCGGCCTGAGATCTACTTTACTGAAATCTTATGGGGTGACCTCCCCCTCAGCCCACCAAGCTCTTAGGAAGATGATTCCTCATCTATGCGATAGTCCTAAATATTTAAAGATAACTTCATACATTCCAAATCTCTTCCTCAGCTTCCATAGCCCCTGATGCTCCAGCTGTTTCTCGGGGACTCCGGTGTCGAGAGTGCTCTCCCTATGTGTATTAGTTGACACTGAGGTCTGTCCTAAGCTTGCAGCCATGCCTGCAGGAGGGGTCAGAGCTTGGCCTGGTTTTTGCATGTGATCGTGAGACCATGGGGACCACCACTCGGTGTCTGCATTCTCTACTCGTCATTAAATGTAAGACTACTGTAGCTGTTTTCAGCATTTTGCCATGACAGTGTTCTCTGAGCTCCTTATCCATTAGAAACACCACATCCCTAACCATGTCACACTGCCATGTGGACATCATTCTTGTCATGCCTGCTTCCACAAGAACGACAAAGTTGTTAAGTACATCCTCTTTATTAATCAAATACTCCTGTAGTATTAAGAAGCACATAAAATGCTTCTTCAGATTTAATCAGCTACCCATCTTGATCTCAGTCTAAGTCTTGGATGAAAAATGCTGGGTCAGACCTGTGGTGTACCATCTGATAACTCCATCCATGTAACACTGTCTGGTACTTTTTGGTTGGGATTATTTAAACAGTTGTGGGTCTTAAGATGCTGTTACCCTGTCCATGTGTCTCTGTCTTGTTTGTGATATTAACTGCTTTCTTCACGTTCACTTTTCTTGTTCTAAAGAACTCTCAAGGTAGCTGGAAGAATTAAAGATGGTCCCTCTTAAGATTCTCTTTGAGCTAAGTAATCCAGCAGAATTCAGCACTCTTAATTCTAGAGACTAAGAAGAAAAGAGTGATTGATGGGGTGCTGTACCCAAAGGAAGAAGTTCTCAACAGTCAGTCTCCTCTTTGGTGATCCCTAGCCAAAGCAGGGTGCTGCCTCTGCAGGTGCTCTCTCCTGGAGCAGATGCACCTGGGAGAGGTGGTGGAGGCGGTAGGATTGTCTTTCTCCTCTCCAGGGTATGTCTGTCTTGGGGCTTCTTTGTTTCGGAGACCCACTCAGGACATAGGCTTTTCAAAAACATTCTTAAGTCATTTTATATTACTTAGAGAAATGTAGTCTAATCATATAGTTTGAAAACTTACAGCCTGGTCTCAAATCACTGATACAAAAGTATCTCTTAATTCTAGTTGTCTGTCTGTCTTAGTTAACCTTTCTATTTCTGTGAAGAGACATCATGACCAAGGCAACTTATAAAAGAAAGCGTTTAATTGGGGGCTTGCTCACAATTTCAGAGATGAGTCCATGATCACCATGGTGGGGAGCATGGCAGCAGGCAGGCAGGAACAGCAGGAGAGAAGTAGCTGAGAGGCAGGCAGGGAGGGAGGGAGGAAAAGAGAGCGAGAGGGAGAGAGGGAGAGGGGGGGAGGCTGACTGGGCCTGGCATGGGCTTTTGAAACCTCAAAGCACGCTTCTAGTGACACACTTCTTCCAACAAGACCACCCCCTAAAACAGTTCCAACAACTGCGAACCAAACATCCAAATAGATGCACCTATGGGAACCATTCTCATTCAAACCACCACATCTGAATAGTACATTCCAAGTTAAAACTCATTCTTTAGACAATGATTGCTTCTTTTTCCTAAGCAAGCCAATTGTAAGTAACATAGTTTTAGCAAGTTCCTCATATACTGTTGATATCTTCTCTACTGTCGTCTTTGCCCGAGTTGGGTCATCCGAGGATGGAAGCTACACACACTCTGCCTTGTGTGCATGTGTGCCCCGTCATACCCCACCCTTCTAACAGCTGGGCCATGCCTTTCTCTGACCTGAGTCTCTGCCCACAAAAGAAAATGAAATTAGCATGAATGTGGCTTATTTGTGTATGCAAATTTATCTCTTTGGTTACTCACAACCTATCTCTATGGGAAACGTGAATCTGTGACTTTGCTGGGATTGATGTCGCCTTTACTGACATGTAGTTGTTGGGATCTGTCTTCCTCTCACGTTGGAGCATCAAGAATGCATTCATCATGCTTGCTTTGGCAGCGCATGTAGTAAAATTGGAAGACTGCATTTAGCCATCTGCAATGGAGTAAGATTTGGATCTCACCTGCACCAGGACACTTGGCTAGAGATGATCTGCTGCTTGCTTCTAGCTTGGGCTGTACACACCCCCTCTGCCTTGTGTGCGGCTGTTATTCCCAGTGTAGCTCTTTGAACACTTAGAGCAGTGTCTGATACAGTACAGGAGATTGATAGATGTTGAACAATTGAAGTCAGCCTCTGCAAGCAGCAGATTCTAACCCATTCTTTGTGTGGTCCCAGGCCTGCTGTTGAGAAAGCAGCTTGGAATCAGTCCTTCAGTGGCACCTGGTGGCGTGTAAAATCTCAGGAACCCTGGGCCAGTCTTCTGACTTGGAATTTGATGTGTAGGAAGGCCAAGGGGTACCTGTGCACTGTGGATTTGGACAGACGTCCTGATCAGAGCCCAGGAAGCCTTTTCTGCTGTCAGCTCTGCTCATACCCCAGACCCCAGGCTTCCTGCTCCATCCTGTTCTTTCCAGTGTGCCTTCTGTTTGTCGTCTCTAGGAGACATCCTGCCAGTGGCATTTGGGTGCTCCTCCATTTTTTTTTCATAATTAGGAATACTCATGACCATAATTTCAGCATTTTTATCTTTTAAAACCTATTATATTAAACTTCCTTTGCAGTGTTTTGGGCCATAGGCTTTAACTGTTGGAAATCTGTCTTTCTTTTACATTTGTATGTATTATTTCTCTTTCTAGCTTTCACAAATGTTGACACAGCTCTTTCTCCTGGAATCTCTATTATATTAGAATTGGATTTACAATTAAATTCTTAGTTGAGGGAGAAGGGGTTTCAGGATTTGTTCCGATTCTCTACATATATCAGAGATGACTCTTCCAGCAGAAGCCCAGACAGTTGACGTTCCCTGCCCTGGCTCTGGCCTCTGCACATAGTGGTCCATTTTTCAGCTAGAATGGATGGGGCTCATGTTGCGCCCTAGGGGAACTTGTTCATTAGGACTGTCTAGTTTGCTCCCTGATGATTTCAGTGAACTGCTTCAGTAACTGTACACACGTATCCCATAGCAGAGTAGAGAAGCAGCCTTAGCTCTCCCATAACTAGACTCGAGTCACGGTCTCACTGTTCACCAGGTGAAATAGCACCCAGAGGAGTAACCCGGAGCCTGCAGAGTTTATGCAAACCTGTGTTTTTAGCTACAACTAAGTAGCAGCAGCAGCAGCAGCAGCAGCAGCAGCAGCAGCAGCAGCAGCAGAGTATATTAGTATTTTGCAAATCTCTGATGATGGACATGCAAAGGGCATGAGGAGCATTTGAGCATATGGAGACCTACTATGTCAAAAGCTCTGCAAATGTGTTATTAAAGAAGAACAAAGGACCTTTGAAGTGGAGGGAAGCAGCTTTTATCTGGTGACTTGTGGAAAGCCAGCATTTACGTTTGGTCCCTCTTGTCCATTCTACCTTTGCAGTTACACATACTGGTGGACACCAGAGGTGATAAAGCATTTGCCACTGCCTTACGATGAAGGTGAGTGCCTGCTTCTCTTTCAGGTTCTCTACCACGTTTTAGAACTATGCCTAAATGGGCTTAAAGCATTAGCATCTGATATGCTGTCCTATGGAAAGAAGTGGATTCATTATTATGTTGCTGTTTTGTTAGGGGACCATAGCATCTCTTAGTGTACATTCTAACCACATTTAAACTAAATTTTATTACTGTGTCAGAAAGTCAGGAGAAATTATATAAAGGAATACACTGAAATGTACTATATATTAGAATGTTTCCAAATTTAAATAATTCCCCAACTTTAGATATAGTATAGTCCTGGCTGTATAACTACATTAGTTATTTAGTATCTTGACCTTGGGCAACCAATTTTCCATTTGTAAAAGGGTAGTAGGTGAGAATTCTGTTTAAGCCATGGTCGTGCATCTGAACTTTGGGGAAGTTCAGCACAGGTTACCAAGGATTTTTAAGTTGTTATTAATTATTAATTCATTTCCCAAGTATGTGCAACTTGAAACTTTGGATAAAGTCACTAATAACATTGCTGAGGTGGGTTGGTTGGTTGGGACAAAGGAAAGCACTTTATTTATTTATTATATTTTGTGCAGCTGCAAGTCCCTTTTCCCACTGAGCTGTCTCCCTGGCCCAGAAGGGACTTTAACAGTGACCGTGAACAGGATCTGAGTAGCAACAGAGATTCAGTGAAGAACGAACTTCGCGTTTGTTTATTAAGCTAGATTGCAGGGGCGGGGATTTAAGAGCAACAGGAATTTAAGGGAATGAGTAATTAAATTTCTGAAGTAACTCTCTGCTCACACCTGGACCCCTGAGGACCCTTCTTAGAGCAGTTCCAAGCAAATATGGTTGGTTCTTTGTGAGTCTCTTTCCTGAGTAAGTACTAGGTACTGGAGCTGAGTGAACTTGCTCAGTGCTGTGTCTAACACAGGGTGCAGCGGCGCCTCTCTTGGGCGCTGGTGGTGTCACACAGATGTGTGCTGGGGGTCCCCTCAAGTGTTTGGAGTAACGGAAGTTTCCCCTCAGTTATCTGTGCTGCAAACTTGAAGAAGCTGACCGTGAAGAAGTTCCACAGGTGTGAAGAGGAGATAGACATCCACAATGAGTTCTTCCGGCCCTACGAACTCAGCAGTTTCGACGACACCTTCTGCTTGGCCATGACAAGTTCAGCCCGGTATGTTGTGAACACGCCAAAGCTGTAGGCGCAACTCTCGTCTCTCTAGTTCTTAGAGTTTGTCTGTCTTTACCAGAAATCTGTCCTGCAAGCTGCTCGGAAGTGAGCCTTGAGTCAGAGTGCTTCCTGTAATGGGGAGCCCCCCACTGCAACTCCCTCATTAGCCAACTGGGCTAATTGCTCTTATTGAAATATGCCCCATTAGCCCTAATTTGCCATTTGGAATCAACTCAGTATTTTTCACCAAATGTAGAAATTGAGAGCTAACATGGATTCACTGTGCTGTAACTGGGTATTCATCTTAGGGCAGCCATTGTCTCTGTGACCTCAGTAAAGGTACCCAGGTTCTGATCCTCATGGTCACATCTGCTCTCCTCTCCTCTCCTCTGCTCTGCTCTCCTCTCCTCTCCTCTGCTCTCCTCTCCCTCTCCTCTCCTCTCCTCTGCTCTCCTCTCCCTCTCCTCTCTTCTACTCTCCTCTGCTCCTCTCTCCTTCTCCCTCTCCCTTTCCTCTACTCTCCTCTCCTCTGCTCTCCTCTCCTCTCCTCTGCTCTCCTCTCCCTCTCCCTCTCCTCTCCTCTCCTCTGCTCTCCTCTCCTCTCCCTCTTCCTCTCCCTCTCCTCTCCTCTCCTCTCCTCTGCTGTCCTCTGCTCTGCTCTCCTCTCCTCTCCTCTCCTCTCCTCTCCTCTGCTCTCCTCTCCTCTCCTCTGCTCTGCTCTGCTCTCCTCTCCTCTGCTCTCCTCTCCTCTGCTCTCCTCTCCTCGGCTCTGCTCTGCTCTCCTGTCCTCTCTTCTGCTCTCTTCTGCTCTCCTGTCCTCTCCTCTGCTCTCCTCTGCTCTCCTGTCCTCTCCTCTGCTCTCCTCTGCTCTCCTCTGCTCTGCTCTCCTCTCCTCTGCTCTGCTCTGCTCTCCTCTGCTCTCCTCTCCTCACCCCTCCTCTCCTGTCTTCTCCCTCCTTCCTAGCACTGTACCAATAGACAGGAGTGGTGTAACTCAAGCTTATCCAACACTTACTTTCTGCACAAGGCACATCACAGGCTTCTTATGGTTAGAAACACTGAACAGCCGTAGCCTTGTGCTCGGGGACCATTTTTAGCAGCAAGATTACCAACAGAAAATACACACAAATGTAAGAGAGTAGCCCTGAATAGACGGCTTAAAGGACACTGGTTTACAGTGTGAGAGCAAAACCAAAGACAGAGGCCACCTCTGAACCTGGAGAGCTGGGTGACTCAGGCTTTCACTCTCCTTACAGGCACGTGCCAGGAGTGCCAGTAACAGTGCGAGAGTGTGGGTTTGTGTTACACATGCACTTTAGTGAGTAAGCAAATTCACACATGTGAAATCTGCAGATGCTTGCTTCTATTCTTCCTCCTTTTCCTTCTCCTCTTCCTCTTCCTCATTCTTCTTCTTCCTTTATGCTTAAAAAGAAAGAAAAAATAAATTGCTCACCAAGACATTTTCAGACTATTAAATAGACATTTGGCCAGTATGGTGGCACACATCTATTATCTCAGCATCTGAGAGGCTGAGGCCAGAGGGTTGCTGTGAGTTCATGGCTGCCCTGGGATATGGAGTGAGCTCAAGGCCAACTTTGATGATGCAGCAAGACCCTGCCTCAAGAAAACAAAACAGAAAAATAATAAGATAAAATTAGGTAGACATTTTGAGCCACACCCAAGATTACTCCCCCTCCCCCCCAAGAAAATGTAGCATTCAGGCACAGTGTGGGAGCAAGACCTTCACCCAAAGCCAGGGCTATTAGCAGAACTCACTGAACTGCTGCCCTGTTGGCACAGCTTTGGTGTGCCTGGCTTCTGTGGTGACAGGAATACGCCTTGATGCTGAGGAAGGAACCTGGGCTTATCTCAGTGAGTGGAACATTAAATCAGCTTCTATGTGAAGCATTCTGTCTCAATTAGGGTTTCTTTTGCTGTGAAGAGGCACCATGACCACAGCAACTTTTATTAAGGAAAGCATTTAATTGCGGCTGGCTTATAGTTGAGAGGTTTAGTCCATTATCGTCATGGTGGGAAGCAAGGAAGCTTGCAGGCAGAGACATCTGGATCAGAAGAGAGAGACCGGGCCTGGCTTGAGCTTCTGAAACCTCAAAGTTCACCCCCAGTGACACACTTCTATCAATAAGGCCACACCCCCAATAGTGCCATTCCCTCTGAGTCTGTGGGGACTATTTTCATTCAGACCCCCCAGATTCCAGCAGTAGTGTTGTGAATGAGCCCTAGCTTAATGAGGTGGATATTGCTATCTTAATTCATACCACCATGCTTTGATCATTTTGTCTGCCTCTTTAGTGGTCTGGCTTAGAAATACGGTACATAGACCTGAATGGCTTAGTGTTTGGCCACTGGTTTATTTACCAGAGGACTAGTTGTGATACATAACCAGGTGGTATGCACCCTCATCATGCCTTGGATGTTACCACATTCCAACAAACACAACTTTACATTCAAAACTCCTGGGCTCTTGCAGCTACGAGAGAAGTCACCATGGTCCCATGGACATTGCTCAGAGCTGTTGGTTCATGGGCCTTTTGCAACCCTGTCAGCTGAAGCGCTCATGAGTTCTTGTGTTAGAATACGTATAGATCCAGACGCAAGGTAGCAGAAAACAGAGACTATGAACTGAGGTGGATGCCAGCATCATCTACACAGATGGTGATTTATAGAGTATTTTACCTTTCTTCATCTTTTTCTAGGGATTTTATGCCTAAGACTGTTGGCATCGATCCAAGCCCATTTACTGTGCGAAAACCAGATGAAACCGGAAAATCTGTCCTGGGGTAAGATTTGCATATAGAATGAAAATTTCAAGATTCCTGTAAAGTAGCAGTGCCTGCAGTAGTATTTCATCAGAACTGATAATGTTGACTCACATAGATTAAAGTCTGTTTGTTGCATGTATACCAGCAGCTCATGTAGCGTGCTGGGGTTGTTAAAATGTCCACTGTGAAAATAAAATTTATGGTAATCTCGGCAGCATGGTATATTTTATCACTTTAAACTGGGAGCATAACATATGGTGTAAGGATGGGGACGGATGTTCTATCAATAACCCATCTTTCTTTGTTTCTCAACATAGAACACTTAATTAAAATCGCTACTTATTGTATTGATTTTTGTTGGCATCTAAATGTAAACTCAAGTGTGCTCTAACTGAGAACTTGATAAGTTTCCTGTGTGTGGCTAAAAACATTATTTGCAGAAAGAAATTACTATAACAACATGACAGGAACACGCCATGTTTACATCTTCCCACTGCAAGACTGGAGACTTGTGTAGTATTCGGGCCTGAGACTCTCATTCACCTCAGTTGACCTGCCTAGTTACAATGTAACATTGCTCCTCAACTTGCACCAGAAGTCACGGCAAGACTGTAGATACCGTATCCCAGTTGTATTTAGGATGGGTGTGCAATTGGATTTTAGCTATGTGTAATTTACACATGGGTCGCATACCATTTTCTGGATGCACCGTTTCTGGGCCTTAAATTCCTGACCTCACGGGAGCTTCACATTCAGCCCTGACCAGATGTTAAGAGAAGTTTAAAAGAAGGGACTTGTTGAGGATTTTTCACCCAGGGTGTTCTCAGGACAGAAAAGCAGCCAGCCACCTGGACGGGGGTAGCACAGAAATACTGTCAGCTTTAAGTTTTAGTTGGAGAAGGTCAGAATGGAATTGTTTTTTACAGTATCTAACTCTGGTAAGACATTGCTTTTTTTCTTTCCTGAGATGTTTCCAAGTATGACTGTGTTTTTAGCAACATATATTGAAATATTTTAGCAGTAGTGTGGCCGGGTGTGGGAGGTGGTTCAGTCAGTGAAATCCTGCTCTGTAAGCCAGCACGGTCCCCAGCATGGTCCCCTTACTGAGTTAGAAATGTAGAAAACCCCAGTTTCAGTTACCAGAAGAAGGTGCAGGAGCCAAGCGGTGAGAAGGCCTCTGCCCTCCTCGAGTGTGTTTGGCTTACTTTTTAATTACAGCAATTACAATGTGTGTAAGATAAGTACTAGCCTTTCCACTTCAGCACGACTTGAATCCAGACACTAGTGTCTCACACGCTCTTGGGTTTCACTCGGACATGGGCTTGGGCCACATGGGCCATCCACAGTGAAGGTTAAGGGTGCAGCCTGAAGAGGCATCACACTCACGTCCGTCTTTTTTAAAGAAACAAAAGCAACCGAGAGGAAGCCGTCCTGCAGCGGAAAACAGCGGCCAGCGCCCCGCCACCCCCCAGCGAGGAGGCTGTGTCCAGCAGCTCTGAGGATGACTCCGGCACCGACCGGGAAGATGAGGGCTCCGTGTCTCAGCGCTCCACTCCCGTGAAGATGACCGACCCTGGGGACAGTGCCAAAGTGACTGAGGTGCGGGGGCAGGATGCACGTGTGAGCCAGCCCGAGGCTCTTCAAAGTGATCTTTAAAATCCTGCTTGCACTTAAAAGGCCGAGAGCAGGAAAATGTCACATTTCCCCCACTCACACTCTTCTAATCCAGTGCTCCAGGCACAGCCTTAGGACAGCTACGTTTTGCTTTGACCTTGGAAATCTTTGGGCTTTGCTCCTCTTTGTCTTGGTGAACTTCTTACCTCCTCAGGAGTTTTCAGAGCTTCTTGTCTGTCTTTGAGCATCGCATCCACTTGGTGCCTGTTTATTCCCGTGGGACACTTGGCATGCAGGGTTTGGACCTGTCTGTTTATTCCCCT
>CABHPH010161415.1:377-32301 GCA_902168325.1 Peromyscus nudipes | reverse complement strand
GTGGGACACTTGGCATGCAGGGTTTGGACCTGTCTGTTTATTCCCCTGCCGGACACTTGGCATGCAGGGTTTGGACCTGCCTTTGAATGGCCCCAGGGGCCATGAGTCCTGTCCAATTCAATTTACTAATATAGTAAGGAAAACAAGTGGGCAGAGTCACATAGGACCTAGTAATCTAGCTTGGAGGAAAACTGCTTTCTAGAAATAGCTAAAAGTCACAGTGTGGTAAGAACTCAAACTGTTAGTTGAGAGTTAATGAACTGACATCGGCCTCATCCATCCTGCTGCCTGTTTGTGAAAACAGTTCTATTGGAAGCCTGCTGTGCCTACTCCTTACATTGCATATGGTGGCTCACAGTATATGCTAAAGTTGGGTAGTAGCAACAGGGGCCACATATCCCCACAAGTCTAGACTATTTACTGTCTGTCCTTGGATAGGAAAAATAAAAAAGAAATTGCCAACTCCTGCAGTAGATACAGCAGCCATGTTTATTTAGCATATTTTTTTAAACCTTAAACTAAGTCATTTTAGTAAGAAACAGAAACCATAGTTTTGTGTGTGTTTGGGTTTTTGTTGATGTAGTTCTTGTTTTGAGGCAGGGTCTCACTCTATACCATGCTGTATTAGAACTCACTATGTAACCCATGTTAGCCTCAAAGTCACTGCAATCCTCCTGCCCCAGCTTCCCAAGTGCCAGGATTATAGATATGAGCCATTGCTCTCAACAAACAGATTTTCTGAAAGCCATTAGCTGAAGTTGAATGAGCAATATGAAAAAAAAAATGTATCATTGCTTTTGTAGTAAAATTCTTAGACTTGTTTCCTTCATCTCTGGAGATACCTGGAGAATATCTGATGATTCTAACCAATTCCTTTTCTTAAAACTCTAGAATGTGGTCCAGCCCATGAAAGAAGTATATGGAATTAACCTCTCTGATACCCTGTCAGAGGAAGACTTCTCCATTTATGCCAGGTGAGAGACTTTCATACAGAAAGGAAAGAAAAATGATGAAATGTGGGATTATTATGATGTATACTCTAACTTTTCTGTTGCTGTGATAAATGCCGAGCAAAACTGACATGAGATGGAGAAGGCTTGTTTGGCTTGCACGTCCGAGTCCATCTTTGAGGGAAGTCAGGGCAGGAACTCAGGCAGGAATTTAGAGGCAGGAACTGAAGCAGAGACTGTGGAGGAACGCCACTTAGGAACTTGCTCAGCTGCCATATTACACAGCTCAGGTTCACCTGCCCAGAAATAGCAGCATTTGCAGAAGGCTGGACCCTGCACTTCCATCAGCAATCAAGAAAATGCCCCACAGACTGCCCACGGACCAGTCTGATGGAGGCAGTTCCTCAGTTGAAGTTTCCTCTCCCCAGATGACTGTGGCGGGTGTCAATTTGAGAAAATGAGCCAACACAAAGGTGAAAACAGTGATACAGGAGATAGATTCTGCCCCGAATGCAGACCTGAAACACTGGTTTGTACTGGGGGCTAGAGAACCTAGTGCTTGAGTGCTGCCCACAATGAGAGAGGTTACAGGACATTTCCACATCAGTACTGCCCATGTCCAGCTGAAGCTGGAAACGAATACACAGCTACGTTTCCCAGCTCTCATGATCAGGTGCCTTCTCGGAAACTGAATCCTGGATCTTGATGGTTAGAGACTTTGCATCCAGTTTACACCTGGAGTGGCTAATGGGGAGAAGTGGCTGAGGAAGTGTGCCAGTTCAGGGTGTGTGGTTAAGCCAGATTTCACTGGAAGGAGGGAATCACTGAAAGGCATTTCCTGAAATGGTGCCAAATTCGGTGTGTATGGGGAAAAAGAGTTCTCAGGTCTTCTAGGAGATCCTTTACCCTTAAAATGTCAAGAACCTGGCAGGACCACCATGAGCATCTCCTGAACCTAATATAACTTGTGTGTTCCATGGGAACATAGCCCCACATAATTCATTTATGTATCTTTTATAAACCTGTATCACTGTCTGACCAGGGCCCAGTCAGTCATTTAGAACACAGCCACCCCTGCTCACCCCTGGGCACATAAGCGCTGTTACCTGCCCGCTCTGTGGAACCCCATGACTAAACGTTGCAGTGTACCCTTAAGCAGCCTGGCCTGGAAGGGTGGCTGGTGGGCGCAGTGACCGAGCGCTGTGGCCTCTGGCAGTGTGTGAGTCTGCATGGCGAGGACTGGAATGTTGACTCAGTTTGAGACAAAAAGAAAAGTGGGTTGTTTTTTGTTTTTTGGTTTTTTTGTGTGTGTTTTGGTTTGGTTTTGCCTCAGACATGACTTCCCCTGGAACTTTTACTGGCTCAGACTCTAAGGTCTACTTCATTTTGTCCCCTTTTGGGAGTGAGATGTCAGTCCGTGGTCAGTCGACCCTGTTGCTTCTGGGCTGGTGGCAAAGCCAAACATCATGGTGGGGAGAACATACTGAAACAGAATTGTTCGTCTCGTGGCTGGGACACAAAAAAGATGAGGAAAACAAGGGTTCCAGCTCCATTTGACGTATAACTCCAGTGATGTAAAACCTCTGACTAGCTCCATACCTTAGATTCCCACCACCTACCTCCCTACCGGTGGCCCTGCTCTGGGAACAAACTTTTCATGCATGGGCCTTTGGCAGAGGACATTTCATGCAAACTACAGAAGTTTGCACTGGGTAGCTATGCCAGGGGCCACCAGGCTCCACTTTTGTTCCGGCCGGTACTAGAGCTATTTTGGTGCCTCCTTGGATCCAGAGAGCCGGGAATGAGCCCATGTGGTTCTGTCCTAAACTGTCAGCTGGCCTTCCTACCCCCAGGTCTGCACCCATAAACTGGTGCCCACTGGAGTTTGTGCACACTGCGATGGTGTCCTGTACTGGCTTGTCAGTCAGATGACTCGGGGTCACAGAGGACTGGAATGGGGGGCACAGATCACTGGAATGTGGGGAGACAGCTGACTCAGGGCCGCAGAGCACTGGAATGGGGGGGCACAACTGACTCAGGGCTGCAGAGCACTGGAATGGGGTACAGCTGACTCAGGGCCACAGAGCACTGGAATGGGGGGGCAGCTGACTCAGGGCCACAGAGCACTGGAATGGGGGGGCAGCTGACTCAGGTTCACAGAGCACTGGAATGGGGTACAGCTGACTCAGAGCCACAGAGCACTGGAATGAGGGACAGCTGACTCAGGGCCACAGAGCACTGGATAGGGGAGACAGCTGACTCAGGGCCACAGAGTGCTGGTATGGGGGGGCAGCTCACCCTGGCCTGGCCTGGCCTGCCCTCCTGCCTCCTTTCCTCCTGCCTGTTCTTGCATTGAGCTGTGGCCATCAGAATCACTCAGTTTGTGGTAATTCTGAGCACTGAGCCCTGCTCTTTCCTTTCCCCATCTTTCCGGGGCCTGGCTTTGCTCTCAACAGACCTGGACGCTTCCTATCCCATGAAGCCTCATACATGGGCCACAATGGTGTTTCTTTATTTATTAAATAATTTTACCTTTATGTATATGGGAACTTCGACTGCATGTGTGTGTCTGTACCACATGCTAGCCTGGTGTCCAAGGAGGCCAGAGGAGGGCATTGGGATCCCCTGGAACTCAAGTTACAGGCAGTTGTGAGCTGCCATGTCGGTTCCGAGAACCAAACCCAGACCTTTGGAAAAACCCAATGTTCCTACCCACCGAGCCTTTTCTCCAGCCCCATAATGGTTTATTTTTATTGTGATAGTGACTGTATGTTTTATCTGAGAAATTTAATTTTAAATGTGTGTAGCTAATATTGCATACTCTTCTCTCTCCTTCCCCTCGCTGTCAGATAAAAGCGAGCTCTAGGGAGCTTGTCTGCAGCCCTGTAAGAACCCTGTAATTGTTGCTCCTGTAGTGCTTGACCTTCCAAATAGCTTATGAAAAATAAATGATAAGATTATCCATAGTCATCAAAGGAAAGTACTTTAGACGGTAGAAAAACAGAAAGGAAATAAGCTCCTCGATCCTGCCCTGTCACCTCCCGTGGGAACAGGAGACCAGACCACCCCGAATCTCTGAGGGGAGGGGGGCACGTGTGGAATGGGCCGTCCTGCAGCCAGGAGTCTGAGTTAGTGCCTGTGTGAATGCCACTCAGCCTTCCTAGGGCGGGGTGATGTGGTGCTGGCGGCCCATCCGGCTTCCTCTATTGACTGACAGGGTTTTTCCTAGGAGTAGCTGGAGTAGACTTGGGAGTGAGAAAAGAGAGGACCGTTAGGGCCTGAGGAACCTGAGTCAATGCTCTGGACTCAGCAGTTTCCCTGCCTGAGCGTGGGTCTCCAGCCTTCCATGACAAGCGTCCCGACCCCGGGCTCCTGCATTCCTTGTTGTATAGTTTCACACTTTGGTAGTAGAAATGCACAGTTGTGTCGCCATGGCTGTGGAAGTGCACTCTGACTGGGGTGAGCCCCCGGAGTCACTGCAGAGGCTTCCTTCTTTAGCTTACACTCATCTGTTGTAATTTGTAGGTTTGTTCAGCTGGGGCAGAGTCAACATAAACAGGACAGGAGCAGCCAGCAGCCATGTTCCAGGTGCTCTGACGGAGTCATAAAATTGTAAGTACTACATACAACCTGGAAAACTTGTAAAGTTTCGTTTGTTTATTATGTGGGGTGGTGTGTGTGTGTGTGTGTGTGTGTGTGTGTGTGTGTGTATGTACATGCACGCCTGTATGCACCACAACACACATGTTGTGGAGGTCAGAGGACAGCTTGGAGGAGTCAGCTCTCTCCTTCCACCATGTGGGTCCCAGAGATTGAATTCAGGTCATCAGGCTTGGTGGCGAACGCCTTTGCCCACTGGCCTTCTATTAAATCTTTAGAAAATCTCTGTATCCGTGCCACTCATGGAGCGTGTGTTTGGTGACTTATTAGGGAAAATATCCAATCTTGTCACCAGCTTAGTATAATCTGACACACTTAAGCATTCTCCTGCTACTTTCTTTACTGAGAACTCTGTCTTGGGGACAGTGGTGGGGGTGGCGGAAAGGACGAAGCAGCCTTAAACTACACCCCTTGGCTTCCTTCCATGAACTCTACCCTGACCTGGGAGACTTCAGGTCTACCACAAGACCCTCCAGAGCAGTAGTTCTCAACTTCCTAATACTTCAACCCTTTAATACAGTTCCTTATGCTGTGGTGACCCCAACCATAAAATCATTTCATTGCTACTTCCTAACTGTAATTCTGCTACCATTATGAACTATAATGTAAATACCTGATATGCAGCCTCTAAAGGGGTTGCAACCCACAGGTTTTGAACCACTGCTCCAGAGCATGGGTGGGTTAGGCTCTTCTTGCTACGTGACCCTATCATTGCTAATAACTTGGTGGACATTAAACAGGAGTTTAGTAAATTTAGTAGACAGACCTGTATTCAAGTCACACCACCTACTGGGTTGTTACCTTGAACATACATCTAAAACACCACGTGACTCCGGTACCTCGCCTGCGAAGGCAGAGCACCTGCTGCCGAGGAGGGTGGCCGGGAGGGAGCCAGCATCCCTCACACGGTGTCTGGAGCAAGTGCACGGTAAGGTGCCGTTGTGGTCATCATCCGTACAAAGCATGGGGTTGTGACCGGGAGAGGTTCCCAGATAAGACACACTCTGTTGAGTTTCTTCTCTAAGATGGGCCACTGGAGGATTCCAATGGGATCGTGTGGGCGGTATCAAGGCCAGTGTCTGGCACTGTTGACATTTAGGAGATGTTCATTTCCCTGTCTAAAACCAATGTGATCAGTTCCGTCAAAGTGTTGCTTGTTTGGTAGGTGCTGAATGCTTGGTTTCCATGCAGGGCGTGGGTGGTTAACGAGAGAGGAAGGGTACTGAGTGCTTGGTTTCCATGCAGGGCATGGGTGGTTAATGAGAGAGGAAGAGCATGCTACGGTGCCGTTGCACCCCCGGAGGTGCCGTGTCCCCCTTTTTCCTCCTGTCAGCATCTTTTCTTACTCTTCATTTTTGAGGCAGGAGAAGTGGATAAACTCATTTAGAAACCACTTTTCTTCACTACAGCTACTTAACATGGAAGTCTGAGTTGAAATTGACGAGACAAAGAACAAAAGAATGTCAGGATGTTAGGGAAACAGGACACTTGGATGGCTCAGTCGTGTGGTCCAGGTCGACCATTCCATTCAAATAGTAAGATGCAGCTTCTCAGATGATGATGACGAAGGGAAGAGATTAACGCATTTCCCTTGTTTTTCAATCTTAGATATGTTGCTGGTCTTACTTAGTACCTACTTAGTTATTACTTATTAATATACCAGCATTTGCTCTCCTGTGTCCAGGCACAGGTGAAACCCACGTGGATCTAGAAATGTATTTTAACCTTTCCCACTTAATTAGTCAAGAGTCTACCAGAGTATGTTTTTGTGCAGCATCTTCAGCAGGGTAACAAAGGCGTGGTAGGTGCAGCCTTATGCTGTCATGGCAACTGCCACTCGTGTTTTCGGAGAGGGTGTGTGTGTGCCCTTTAAACTGGAACTCTGTAACCAGGTTCTTAAAATGTCAACGCTTCGTTTTTAGATCTGTAGAGCTATGCCCAAACCAGCAGAAACGGCTTGTGTGAGGCCCTTGAAGCCTCCCTCCTCTTCTGCAGCTTAGGTGCCAGTTCATTTAAAATGATGACAAGCTTGTTTTACATTCACGTGCCTCTGTGTCTGCTCATCCCCAGGTACTTCGTCGTCCCCCAGTTTTTCCTGAAGTTCTGAGGTCTGCCAGCTTTCATTTTCTAAACAGGAGAGAAATTACAGTTGTAAATGTTAAATGTATTTCCACTAATAAAAACTGAGAGAGAGAATGAATATGAAATTGGCAGAGGAACATGAACAGGGGATGATCCAGGAAGAGTTGGTAGGGGACAATGGGGAGAAAATATAATCAAAATACATCATATGTATGTATGAAATTCTCAAAGAACAAATTAAAAGTATTAAACATAGGTGAATAGCTTGGGAGTACATTGAAAAAAAATTATTACATTTTATTTAGTGTGTGTGTAGGTGTCTTTTTTGAGACAATCTTACTCTATAGCATAAGCTTTCTTAGAGGTCAATATAGGCTAAAATAGACTCAAACTCACAGCAATCCTCAACATTCCAGGTGCCTCACACATGTTGAACTACATGAATTAAAAAAAAAAAATCAGCTCTGTTTCCACATTTACGTACAAAATAAATTGTGGTAGATTCACATAGTAATTGGAAGCTTTGGAAAATGCATTCCTGTTAGGTCCCAGGAGTTGACACTGGTGAGAGGCGGGGACGAGCAGGAAACAATAGTCAAAATGATAACGCCATGAGGTGAGACGGCAGAGGAGAGTAGTGTGTCTTCATGTGACCATTACCTGCAATAGCGCCCACTACTGTTTGGGAGGCTAGATGAATTTATTTAAACAAGATGAATTTGTTAATGCCTCAGAGGTCTAACTGTTGCCACTCCTGTTACTAACTTTTAAGGTTTGTAAAATGCCCAATACTTTAAAATTTTGTGTATTGGCTCTCTTGTTTGAGGAATAGGATATACCATAAATATGTCCTTCACAGGTTTATATGAGGTCTCCAGTGGTCCTTAGCGGAGACGTGTGGTCTTGACCTCTCGCCTGTACACTGTTTTTAGAGACCTGTCTTAGTCCCCTTGGTGTTGGTGTAACAAAATGTCCGAGGCAGCAGACTTTAGGAAAAGTGTGTTATTAACTCACAGTTCTGGAGACGCAGGAACATGGTATCAGCAGCTGTCTGGCTCTGGGGAGGGGCTCACGGCAGATGCCACGGTGACAGGAAGTGAGAGAGTTCACGTGGTGACACAGGAACCAAGAAACCAGATCTTCATGTTAAAACTCACTAGGAAATCATTCATCCTGCCACTCCTCCACTGGGCCCCGCCCCTAGAGAGTTCACCACCTCAACGCCACATTGAGAATCCAGGATATCACCACACCAGGGAATCAGGCTCCAGCATGTGAGCCATTGTGTGTGTGTGCTGGTGGTGGGGTTTGGGGGAGGGGGTCGGGTTCAAGCCACATCTGGACCATAGGAGAACCCAGAAGGAATTCTGTGCATCTAATGCAAGAAGGTAGTGAGGGGGCAGGAGACACACACCTGTGGGGACAAGATTAGAAGAGACCGGGTGAGGCACCATGACCTTTAGTTTCAAAGCTGGATTGTAATCAAGAGAGTGGTGTGCTTGCTGATATTTGCATTTTAGAAAGGTCACTTTGGAGACGGTGTGGAGAGTGGATTTGAGTCAGGGATAAATTACAGACCTAATGGATATATCAGGACAGGAGAGCAGTGCAGTGGGGTATGGCAGGTGACGCAGAGAAGAGGAGCAGGGTCTGTGGCATAGGCCAGTAATCCTGGCTGCTAGGGAGGCTGCAGCAAGAGAATTACAAGCTTAGGGCTAGCCTGCACTACAGTGAGATCAGGGCCAGCCTGAGCTACAGTGAGATCAAGGCCAGCCTGCACTACAGTGAGATCAGGGCCAGCCTGCACTACAGTGAGATCAGGGCCAGCCTGCACTACAGTGAGATCAGGGCCAGCCTGCACTACAGTGAGACCAGGGCAGCCCATGTAACTTGGTGAGACCCTATCTCAAAACAAAGTGAAATACTGAGGCTTCCAGTTGAGGTACATCACTTCCCAGCATGCACTGGGTCCTAGGTTTTGTCCCCTGTGCCAAGGGTGGGGGCTAAATGGCTCTAGAGTATGCAAGAGGACAAGAGTCTGCTGTTCCGAGTCTCAGTCTTGTACCCCAGGCTAGCCACCAACTTGTGAGCTTCCTGCGTCAGCCTCCCAGAGGCTGGGATCACAGTGTCTGCCATCCCATGTAGCTCAGGGGACCCGCAGTTTCATAGCACAGTTGGCTAGATAAAGCCATGTGTTGCCAGGATAGCCAGGAAATGGTAGGTGCAAATCTGGGGCTAAGTTGGTGAGCTTCCACAAGTAACAGACATCCAAAGGACATGCTTGCACCCCCAAAAAAGCCTTAAAGGGACTCGGGAATTCAGGAGATTTTTCTATACTTGAATTTAAAAACTGTTTCTTGCTTTTCTCTTAAAAGACCTAGGGTAAATAGATGTTTTGTATTTTTTCCCTTAGGGGTCTGTGATCACATTAAAGTGAAAAAAACCTTTCTGTTACTGATAAAGAACTTACTATGATTTTAGGTGTATTTGGGACCTATAAAACACTGTCTTTTTACCTGTGCACTAAGAGAGCAGAGTTAGATATCTGAAAAGGCCACATAAGGGATATTACTGTGGGGTTTTTAGCTTTGTATATAAGAACCGCATCTGAGATGGTTTAGCCTTTTGTTCTTTTCTTAGTTGGGCAAATGTTGTTTTTGCTCTTTTGGGAGCCCACCACACAGCTCCCAAATTAATCACACATGGAGGCTTATTCTTAGTTATAAATTCTCGGCCTTAGCTTGGCTTGTTTCTTGCCAGCTTTTCTTAAATTATTCTTGTCTGTCTTTTGCCTCTTGGCTTTTATCTTTCTCTATTCCTGTATACTTTTCTTTCTTATTCCATTGCTGGTTGTGTAGCTAGGTGGCTGGCCCCTGGAGTCCTCCTTCTCTGGTTACTTCTCCTTTTCTCCCTCTTTCCAGATTACTCCTTCTTTTAATTCACTCTGCCTGCCAGCCCCACCTATCCTTTCTTCTGCCTCACTATTGGCTGTTCAGTTCTTTATTAGACCATCAGGTGTTTTAGACAGGCACAGTAACACAGCTTCACAGAACTAAACAAATGCAACATAAACAAAAGTAACACACCTTCAAATAATATTCTACAACAGATGGATAACTGTTGTTTTGTATGTGGTGGGTGTGTGGAATGATTTGGGACAGATAGGGTGAGTGTGTCACTGTGTCTTCCTGATACCCATTCCCTTTGTTCAAATAGACAAGTGTCCAGGTATGATGTGCTTGTGGCCTTGGTTTCTTCCAGCTCGAAGGTAAAGTCTTTCCAGTTAAGAGAAAACGTGGGCTGAAGACAATAACATGCGTTCATTTTACGTGTACACATGGCTGTGCTGTCCTAAGTGTGACTCAGCATTCCAGGGAGCTTTTATGCATGCCTTTTTAAAAAGCACAAACCCCACTAAGTCCTAATTATATTTAAAATTCACCAACAAGTCTCTTTGTCTTACGTAATTTCCCATGTTTAATATTTGAATTTTTTACTCCTTTTCCTTATGCTCTCATAAGGAAACCTGTGTGGTGACACCAGAAACCAGTTTTCGTAGTTAGAGCTATGCTTCTAGCTATCGTCCCATTTTTATAATGACAGAGTCAATAAATTGACACTGCATGTGGCAGGCTGGTTCTGGAGCAAGTAGGAAAGACTAAGTTGTCGAGAGCAAGTTCGTCCGGTGTGTAACCCCAGACCCAGCATGGTATCTGATGCACAGTAGGTGTTAGCTACAGTCTGGATAGCGCCTGGCTATGAGTAGTTTTACCCCTTTTGGGGATTTTATTCACAATCACAGGTGAGGGAGAAATGCCAAGATAAACAAACTCAAGTGTATGGTAAGACAGTGAACCACGTTCATCAGCTTTAATTTTACTGTGGTTTATCTTCCATTTTAGACTTAGCTGGTTTCTTGTGATTGTTCTCAGTGAATAAATTGTTAAAGTTATTAGTTAACTCATACATTCCATTGGTGGGATGGGGTAAAATGAGCCCCAAACTTTCTGATTTTTTATTTCCCACTGCTACCAAATTGTTGAGGCTCTTAATGACAGAATTTTTTTCTTATTGTAACCAGTTCCTAAAGTCCTGTGAGCAGTCTGCATAGAATAGAACCATAATTCCCAGTTTACATTTTCCTGTTTCCAGATCCATAGAGCATTTTCGCCTTCTAGATTAAAAGGCATGTGTTACGATTTGATCTCATTAGGATGGAGTGGAGATATTTTCTATTTCCTTGTGACTCCTGGGCCCGTTTACAGTTTCTGTTCTGTATGTGTGAATAGAGAATGCCAATTAAACCCACAAATGTCTGAATAAAAGGTATGCTGTTTTTGTCCATAAAGAAAAGGGAATTGAGACTAGGTTGACTTTCTTTTTTTTTTTAATATCATTTTAAATTGTAATTTAATTACAGTAGTTATTCCCTTTGCCCTCTTCCCTCCAATGCCTTCCATGTTATCCCTGCAAACTCATGGGTTCTTTTTCTTTAATTAATATTGTTACATATATACATATGTGTAGCTGAAGTTTTCCTGTGTCAGCCGACAGTTGGGACAAATCTCTCTTACCTGCCAGTCCCGCAGCCGCTCAGACCCAAGTAAACACACAGAGGCTTATATTAATTATAACTGCATGGCTATGGCTCAAGCCTTTTGCTAGCCAGCTTTTATGTCGTAAATTAGCCCATAACTATTAATCTATATATTTCTACATGTTCCATGGCTTTACCTGTGTCCCATTACATGTTGCTCCTTGGGCAGCTGGCTAGCATCTCTCTCGCCTTCTTCCTGTTTCTCCCTTTGAATTTCCCACCTGCCTCTAAGGTGCCTTTCCATAGGCCAAATGACTTTATTTATCAACCAATCAGAGCAACACATATTCGCAGTGTACATCCCCCCATCACATATGTATGCAAACTATATGAGTATGACTTGCTGAGTCAGTTTAGTGTTGCCTGTGTGTGTGTGATTTCGGGGCTGAGCACTTGGTATTGGGTAACCAATTAGGGGGTTCATCCCTGCAAAAGACTAATTCTTCCTCTCTCCGAATTCCTTGGTTGCCTGTAGTTCTTTGTCTAGGATTCGGGTCCCATGACTTTCTCAGCCATTTTGTTTTACATTTTATAATTGTTAGAAACCTATTACTTAATGTCAAAATAAAACAAATTGAAGCTTTTAAAGCATCATACTTCAGAATAATGTATTTGTTCTTAGAAAATAAAATGTTGAGGCTTATTCCAGAAGATAAATAGTTAAATTGCTTATTCCTACGTTGTATAGTTTGAAAATAGAAAGTAATTTAGCCAAATAAAGTTAGTGTGCTCAACTGAATTTATTTATTTATCTATTTTTATTATTATTATTTTTTTTTTGGTTTTTTTCGAGACAGGGTTTCTCTGTGTAGCTTTGCGCCTTTCCTGGAACTCACTTGGTAGCCCAGGCTGGCCTCAAACTCACAGAGATCCTCCTGCCTCTGCCTCCCGAGTGCTGGGATTAAAGGCGTGCGCCACCACCGCCCGGCCTCAACTGAATTTATTTTTTTATAATAAAATAGAGTTAAGAAAACTGATCTAGTGATCTTGGAAGCATCAAAAACCACCTAGTGGAAAGAGGGAAAGCCTGTAATGTAGGCGTCCTTTAGACAGCTAGACATAAAATTATACCCGAGGTTTCCCAGGCCAGTGACTTGCATTCGCTGCATTTTCCACTGGCCCCGAGACCATGCTTCCCTTACTGTGAGCAGCTTTGGTAAGCTGAGTTCCTCTGATGCTGCGAGTGCTGAAGGTGTTGTCTAGTGAGTACATTCTTGTTCCCTTTTAGCCTTTAGTTTGATTTTTGTCTTACTTCAGGAACCTTGGATCTTTCCCATGAGAAATCTCATTGTTTCTGTCATCTGAATTCTTCACGTACTGATTCCTGTCCAGACCTGTCAATAGTGACCTCTAGAGCTTCATGACACAACAGACTTGGGGGGAACTCCAAGATGGCGTTTTCAGGATGTTCTTAGATATGCAGTGTGTACCTGTATGCATGCCTGCGTGCATGCCTGCATGCATGCCTGCATGCGTCTCGTAAGAGCCAGAAGATGTCTGGAGATTGTCAGATTCAATCCCCTGATTTTTCTAGGAAAACAAGCTTAGAGAGGGTTGGGAATTTACTCAGGGTTCCAGAAGTTTCGATTGATGAACCCGAGACTCGAGCCAAGTGGGTAGAACATGGCCTGTGTGCTGTGACAAGTGCTTTGAAGGGAGAGGGTACTGCAGGGCAGACAGATAGTGAGGGGCATGTGTCCATAGAAATGCTGCAGTTGATCTCCAAAGGAAGAAAAGGAGGAAATAGAAAGCATCAGTCTTCAAAAAGTGGTCTGCAGATCTGAGGGGCTCCAAGGCCCCGTCGGTGGGCTTGCCGCTGAGGTCAAGACAGGGGCAATGAAGCCCAGTGGTGAGTGTGCTTCCTCCACTCTTGGATACTCACAACAGGAAGGAGACAGGAGGGGAGAAGGTGAATGAAAAGGATAGGAAGGAATGGCACCGTGCTCAAGTGAGTCTTCGGTAATTAGTAAAAATTGTTAAGTCGCCTGTGGACGTGTCTCTGGGGACTGTTTGTGACCAACGGGAAATGCATCTACATAGAGTACCCTGGCTGCTTCTCAGCAGTGTGGTTGTCTTGAGGGAAAGGACTTGTGCGCTGGTCTAAGCTGTGCACAGCACTCCCCCTTCTTTCCCAGAACCGTTGGAAGGGACTGGCAGACAAACTGTGGTTCCCCAGGCTTGGGTATTTGGGTATACTGTCACAAAACTGAACCAGCGAGGAAAGCGGTCAGCAGTCTTTGTTACCAATAACAGGGTTAGAATTTTCAAGTGAAAAGCAAGTGTTTGAAAGCGTGCGTGTGGCAGCACCCACAGTGTGCACAGATTTTCCTGGTAGGGTAGAAGGGAGTTTTAAGTCATGTGGTTGTTAATACTGTTAGAAGAAAACCTGTTGCCTGCCATTTGGAGGATTGTCAAAGCTCAGTGGATATTATTGCAGGAAATTGTTAGAAAATCATATGTAGGGGCTGGAGAGATGGCTCAGCGGTTAAGAGCACTGGCTGCTCTTCCAGAGGTCCTGAGTTCAATTCCCAGCAACCACATGGTGGCTCACAACCACCTGTAATGAGATCTGGTGCCCTCTTCTGGCCTGCTGTCAGAACACTGTATGCATAATAAAAATCTTATTTAAAAAAAAAAATCATATATAGGTGAAAAAATATGTTCCAGGTTCAAGATAGACCCGTGGATTTTAGATGAGAACACGAAATTTGTCAGTCCATAGAGTTTCAGTTCCATGTTGCAAACCTTTAAAGCACTTGCCAGATTTTGTTGTAATATCTCTAAAATGTCCAGAATTATCTGAAAGGCTGTTAAGATCCTCCTTCAAAAAAAAAAAAAAAAAGACACTCTGACTGTAGAACTGTTCATTTACTTTCTACACTTAATAAAACACAAAGAAACAAACCAACAGATGTTTAAGGAGCAAAGGAAGCAACTGTTTCTTTTCTTTTCTCGGGTTTCTCCCAAAGTTCCCTGGACCGTTCAGGGAGCTTTCAGCTCCACTTAGCAGAGCACCTAACTCCGCTGATTCTAACAGTGATGTCATTTATCATCTTCCCTGAAAGGCTGGAGACAGGGCCACCTGCAGAGTGGATCCAGGGGCTTTGTGTGATCCTGGGGTGCTGTCATGCCTCCTGCAGCCTCCTCCGAGAGGCAAGTGCTTCTTTCTTTTGATCAGGAACAAGGAGTCCCAAAGCCTGCACAACAGACTTCCTCTCCTAGGTTTCCAGTGGGCAGGATTGGGTCACATGCCAACCCATCACTGCATGATTTACTGTGACTGGCTGGAAGTTGTTATTTAGAGTGCATGGATATACTAAGGCCACCAGAGTGAGTTACACACACACACACACACACACACACATACACACACACACACACACACCCTCCCTTACCCTTTATGCTTGGCCAGTTAACTGGCCATCCATTTGCCTAAGTGTCCATTAAGAAAGGCAGCATGATCCTGGGATCTGGCCCCACAACTGTCGTGGTTGAACTGCATCCCTGCCTGTCTGAGCCATGACTCCCTTTGTGGAGTGATGCTTGGGCTGGAACACGAGCTCCTTGGTTCCTTCTTTTATTCACTCACCCCTTCATTCAGTGATGCTCACTGATGGCTTAGTCTTGTGCAAGACACAGCAGAGAACGCAGATCTTCCTAAAATGCTGTTTGTTTAAGCACAACAGCTCTCCACCCTCCTGCACTGTGAACACAGTCAAAGCCCAGAGGAGCAGACAATCAAAAATGGCTTTTCACTAGCAGGATAGTCATGGAATAAATTGTTCAATGCCCTCAGCAAAAAGCCCCTGCCACAAAGCTCATTAGTGAACTGTTACATCATGTGAGTCTTCTCTCCTCTTATTAAAATGTAAAACGTCTTCAGCAGTGAAAATAGAGAGCCGCACATGTGTTTGGAAAATGATAAGGCTCCAGGAGGAATGCTTATGAGCCTGGCTGGCTGTGAATGCTCCAGCTTGCTCAAGATCAGAAAGAGTGGGGGGAGAGAGCAGGCTGTCCCGGAGAGGACAGCTCTGAGGAATGAGGTTGTTCTCTGAAAGCCGAAGGACACACATGCTGTAGCTCTCTGATAAGGTGCACAGGGCGGTCTTATTTCTTCAAGCCAGACTACTGGAACGTTGTAGCCCTTTCCCCTGCCCGGCGCTGCTTCATCTTTCATATTGAGATAGCCCAGAGTGCTTATCTCAGAGAAGAGGATTAGAAGTCATGTGATCTCCTTCATAAGTAATGCTCGAATCACTGTGAGAGAAAGCAGGGGTTTTAAGTTGATTTGGGGACCAGTAAGTGGAACATACCAGGAGGAAGATTTAAGATTCCTGAAGAGAAAAATCTTCGAAATAGTTAGCGCTATCCATGGCAATATGAGTCTCCGTCATTGAGAGTCATGTTGCATTACCCAGAGTGCTCAGGTGGATGCTGCATTGTTGTGGCACTGTGGTGACACCTCTTCATTTGCTTTGCGGTCGAGTGAAGGGATCTGAAATAAAAGTAACTTCTAAAAATATGTAATTATCGTGATCACAACCACAAGTCTAAGTAAGAGGTGGGATTATTAACAGCTTGAAGCAGAACATGGGCGATTCATTTCTTTGCTAGATGTGTATTAAGTACTTACAGCCTGTCGGGTGCTGCTGTCACTGAGCAGACAATAATGATCAAGACTGTCTGATTCCTTCGGTCCTTCTGGTCTAGGGTATGTGGGATGAATCAGCAATCTCTTAAATGAGACAATTTCTTGTTGGAGTAAATGCCTTGAAGAACACAAACCAAGGAAACGGAGACAGTGGTTGGGACAAGTGAGGGTCTGCCACCATTCTAGATTAGGTTTTTTGTTTGGTTCGTTTGTTTTGGGTTTTGTATTTTTTGTTTGTTTGAGATGGGATCTCGCTATGTAGCCTTGCTTGGCCTGGAACTCACAGAGCTCAGCCTGCCTCTGCCTCTCGAGTGCTGTGTGCACAAAGCAGATGTCTTAGAGGCGCTAACCTGAGATTGAGTTAAAAAAAGAGTCTTCTGTGAGATGACTGGGAACATGCCCAGTGCAGAGAGGACATACACTGAGGCCTAGGCAGGACCTAATCTGGCACATCTGGGAAGCAAAAGATGGCAAGAGGCCCGGCCGAGGTGCTCTGGGGTAGGGTAAGGTTGGGTGGGGGCAGATCCCAGCAGATCACTCGCAGGGGCTTAGGTGTGAGCCCATTCCGTGGGAAGCTGCTGGAAGGCAGTGAGAGTGATGTGCTCTGCCTTCCTTCTCTGATGGTAGGTGCTTTGAGGAGGATGTGTTGTAAGGGCCCGGGATGTAGGCCGAGAGGGAAACAGACGAATGTGGCTTCACAGGGGGAGAAAGCGCTTCTAGAAGGAAGGAGTGGCCAGTGCTGAGTGCAGACAGCTCGGGGATTGGTGTAAGCAGAAGGGAGCTGGGTGACCTGCTGTGCAAGCTTTTAGGGGCGGTTGCTGTACAAGACCACCCTCAGCGAATCAAGGGAAAGTGGAAAATGAATGGGAAAGTATGGGAGTGGAAGCCACTCTTTCAGAAATTGACGCTGTAAAGAGTTGCAAAGAAGTGGGACTTTGTCTAACGAGAAATCTGAACTCAGAGATCATTTCTAAGATAGACCTTACGACAGCAGATCTGTCCTGATAGAGCCTGAAGAGTGGCCACCACAGACACTGGACCAGGTGAGTGATTACAGAAGAGGCTGAGAAGGTCACTTTTACATGTTTTACTGAAAGCCAGAATTTCGTTATCTTTGGTGTTATTGATTTGTTTGAATTTTCTTGTATATGAAATTACCAAAGTTCACATATTTCTGACCTATTAAAAGTACCAGTTCCTTAGATTTCTATGTAATAGTTTAACTTAGACAACTTTAAATGCCTCTTGTGTTTAGAATGATACACCCTTTAAATTTGAAAATAACCTCAGGTCTACCTAAAAGTTGCAGTTACAGAGCAGACACTCACACCCCTATTTGGGTCTATACCCCCTCTCTCTGTTCCCCAGCAGCCACACCCTGATTCTTCCATAGTGGACATTTCCTACAAGTGAGAGAATCTCCAAGATCATAGCAATTCAGGAAACTAGCATCCATGCATTGCTACTGTTTCAGCCTCAGAAGCCCATTCAGGTCTCACCAGTTGACCCAGTAACATCCTTGACTAGGAGAGGGTCCAGTCTAGAACCTCACACTGCATTTGGTTGTTACAGTCTCCTTCATTCTGGAACACCCCCCCCCATTCTTCCTTGATTTTCATGACCTTGACACTTTGAAGAATACAGGTGAAGCTGTAAGTTTTCTCCAGTCCTGTCCAGCCCCACGGTCCCATGGTCCCACGGTCCCACGGTCCCACAGTCCCACAGCCGCATAATAAAATAATTACACAGAGGCTTATATTAATTACCAATACTGTGGCCTATTGGCTCAGGTTTCTCGCTAGCTAGCTCTTACAACTTAACTCAGCCCATTTCTGTTAATCTATATGTTGCCACATGGCCGTGGCGTTACTGGTCTGCTGGCATCTTGTTGCTCCTTGGACAGCGGCTGGCATCTCCCCCACGCTCCTCTCTCCTCTCTCCTCTCCTATCTCTCTTGGATTTTTCCCACCTGGCCCCATCCTGCCCTGCCATAGGCCAATACAGCTTTATTTATCAACCAATCAGAGCAACACATTCTCAGTGTATAGAAAGACATCCCACAGCATACAGGTCAGTTATTTTATAGACGGGCCATTGATTTAGTTTGTTATGATTATACCCAAGTGTGGTAGCTGGCCTTCAAACTGACCCCAGTGACATCCCCTCCCACTTTGTTCCGGGGTCGCTTCTTTGGCGTGAGCGTTTTAGCTTTCCACCACTGTAACAAAACACCTGAGACAATTAACTTGTAATTAAAAAAAGAGTTTCTTTTGGCTCACAATCTGAGGTTCCAGTTCATGCTCCATTGCCCTTCAGTGGAGCAGAGCATAAGAATGGAGAATGTGGCAGAGCAGATCTGCTGCAAGAAGAAGGGGCTGGGGTCTCATAGTCCCTGCCATGCATCCGACTTACCCAAGACCCACCTACTAGATCCCACCTCTCTTCATGGCTCAGCTACCTCCTGTTAGGGCTCCAAGCTGGCAACCTAAGCCTCTAACGTATAGGCCTTTGGGGGTGATTTAAAATCCAAACGACTAGCCAAGTGTGTACCGCAGAAGTGACTAGGTTTTGAAGTGGTCTGTGGAGTCAGTTGTTTGGGAAAAGCAAGCGTTTGTGTTGGGAGCAGCCCTATGCACAGACGCAGGAAAAGCTAAAACATCTAGCCCACTGCGAGGAACTGATCTTGTCAACCATGTGAATGAGCTTGGAGTGTCGGATCCCCAACCACAGGTCAGTCTTGAGTTGATGGCGGCTGTCGCCCGTGGGTTGGCAGCAGCCCTGTGAGACTTTGAGCAGAACCAATAGGCCCTTCCCAAGTTCCCGGCTAGCTCTGTACTAGTAACCAGACTAAAACAGAGTAAGTGTCTGTTGGCTTAAGAAACATCATGAACACAGGCAGAACTACTTACTACACAAGTGATGTGACCGTTCATCGCCTCCCATCGGATGACAATTTTTACTCATCATGTTATTTCAATTTCTTGATTAAAGTAGTATTCTCGGAACTTTTCTACTGTGGAATTACTCTTTTAATTAATGAATATTTTAGCAAAGCACCTGGAAATTTTAGAAATAACCTTTGTTCATCAAACCTTGCATTTTTCCTATGTTTATTTTTCTCACTCTGAGATCTCGAATTACTACGTTCAGTGGGACGTAACCCATCATCGTCATTATCCATGTTGATATTCAGTTGTCTGCAGTTTCCCCAGCGCGGCTTCTGCCTGTCCCCGTGCCCTCTGAACACGTTCTCATCTTTCTTAGAGCGCTTCCCAATTGCTGGCACAAGATGCTTTGGGCTCATCGTGTTCTTTGCCTGTCCTAGCCCTGAAATCAGTCACTTCTCTGAGGGTCCCTGATTCTGTTTAGTGGAAAATTACATTAAAGCCAAGATCTGGGCACTCGGTGTACCCATTGTGCTGCAGGGTCACTGCTCCCAGGCCCACTCAACAGCACATGCCACGGTGCCATACAGAAGTGCAGATGATCTATTATGTATCTATTTTTATTACATAATATAAATATCCAGCATCTTTATAAATATAGATAAAATACATTTGTATCTGTAGGTTTGTCGTGATGCTTCTAATTACAAAAGTATCCCGAGTTTATTCCCGACTTCTCCCTTTCCCTGCTAGTATCCCCCTTCCCAACAGTGAGAAATTGACTCCCATTACCCTTATTATGCTTATTTGATTAGTCCCCATATGCAATTAATATCCCACCACCCCTCATCCAGGCTTGTCCCCAGTACAGATACTCTTTGATCAGGCTCTGAGTCCCATATGGAGACACCAACCTTAAGGATGTTCTCCTCCTCTTAGATGGGCCCAGTACCCAGTCCAGCTGCCCCAGGACTGTGTACCCTCATGCCACCTGGGTCCTGGCACCCCCCGGCTGTCAAAGGCTGCCTCCCTGTGCAGATGTCTGACCATGGGATGGCTTTAGAACTGGTTTGTGTAGGAGAGAGAAGGGGGAGCAGAGCATGGCTTTCTAATTCTGTACTGAGTTTCAGTACTGAACAGCATCCTCTTCACCACAATGAAATTTCTCCCAGAGTCTTGGGTTCCAGAAATCTGGTTATACTGAGGTAGCGTGGTATCTTCATCACTGTCCTGTTGCTGTGAAGAGACCATGACCAAGGCAACTCTTATAAAGAAAAGCATTTAATTAGGGGCTGACTTACAGTTTCAGAGGCTGAGTCCATTATCATCATGGTGAGGAACGTGGTAGCATGCAGGTAGACATGGTTCTGGAGAAGTGTCTGACAGCTTTACATCCTGATCCATAGGCAGAGAGAGAGACAGAGACAGAGACAGACAGACAGACAAAGCCTGATGTGGCCTTTTTGAAACCTCAAAGCCCACCTCCAGCACACAGTTTCTCCAATAAGGCTACATCTACTCCAACAAGGCCAAACCTCCTAAGGCTTTCAAACAGTTCCACTCCCTGATGACTAAGCATTTCAATTATCTGAGCCTATGGGGCCATTCTTACTCAAACCACTACGTAAGCTTGTTGAAGTACAGTCCCAAAAACAGAACCAGGAGTGCTTCAAGTGTCCCTAGAAAATGGTTACCTGCGTGGTTGCAGGGAGGAGACTTAGTTTCCATTTGGGACTATGGGCTAGTCTCTGAATTTCTCCATTTATGTTTTTACTCATGTTGGTGATACCACTTGTGGACCATGTTTTCTTTATAATCTTCTAAATTCAAAAAGAATTTAGCCTTCTTAAAAAAAAAAGATACAAAATACAGATTTCAAGGCTGTCTTGCTGGAGACACTGAGCCCGTGCCCCTGACGTGAGTCCTGGAGATCTGTGCATTGTACAGTTGTGCATTTCTGTCTCCCGGTCAACCAGGATGGGAACCGGGGCTCCGTCGGAGCCTTCAGAGGATTTTCCTCAGTTATCTGAAGTACAGAACACAGAGCACCCAGAACTCCACGCTACACAGCGCCCGACTGGAGGGAGCCCCAGGAGTGGCAGTTACAGCAGCTGGGTTCCATCTTGAAGGCTCACGGCTCTGCAGCTGTCTTGTTTCAGTTGTTTGTGGACCACGTTCTCTTTTAAGTGAACTGGAGGAGCCCTTTAAAGGGATGTGGGTGAAATGTGCTCCAGGGCTGTCGAGGCCAATCACTGCCAGGAGGAGCCTGAGGAGCCCTGATGGCCACCATGTCTCCTGGACATTGTTCTGGGACAAGGAGGAAGTTAGGTGAGAACGACGTGTAGAGTCTAGCTGGCGATAACTTACTGGTAGCAGCCCACTGATAGAAAAAAACAAGAAAAAAGAAAAAAAGTACGTGCTATTGGAAGATGTTAATGCTGCAGGAAATTGAGTGGGGTATGTGGAAACTCCCTATAATGTGCAATAATTCTTTAAACCTGAGATGACCTTAAATAATAAAGAGTTTATTGGAATTGGTGTCAAAAAAACAAGCAGGGTTCTGTCACCTGCACGTGAGAGGTGAGACGCACGACCATTTCTACAGCTCATGGGTTCGTATCCCTAGTAGTGACAGGCCACACCTGCTGCTGTTCCAGAAAAGCAAGGGCTGACGGGACAAAACTCCCAAAGGTCTGAGCAACAGAGGTGGCGCATTGCCCTGAGGGAGAACGGAGCCCGCATAGGAGCAGGCATATTCTTGACTGTTTGAAGACAGCGTATGCTTGGAGCCACCTGTCCTTCGCTGTCAAAAGCGCCTCCTCTGTGTGACCAGCACCGTGCAAGATAACCACCCCCTGTTGCCTGCAGGGCTCAAAGCCAAGCACCTTCTCACTAAATAGCTGTTGAATATTCTAGTTAGAACCCACAAAAACAACACAGCTAAATATCGGTGCCCACTATCCCAGCGTTTATAATAAGCATGGCTGAAGCAGAGAAGCCGCAGTCATATTTATACACGTCCAGCTAATGGAGGAAGCCATACTGTCCACAAATTGCATCCTGATTTGGAAGCATTTTACCTGATTCAGGTCAGAAAAATCATCACGCCTCATTTTTCTAACACCAAAAGTTTTGTAAAAGAATACAAATGACGTTTTTATTTTAGAGTTCTCAAAGAGAGTATGAAAGTATCAGAAATACCAGTGGCTGTGGCCTGCATGTTAGAAGCAATATGTCACCGTCACTGACGTTTGTATGTGTGCTGTCCTGCCTAAAGCTGGGAGTCGCCCGCCACCTGCCACCTGCTTCAGCTGAGATGAGAGGCCTGGGGTCCGGGTGAGCTTTGGCTTCCTGCCGGCTCCAGTGGGCAGGAGTCAGAAAGTGTGGTCCACTCTAGTGGGAAGAAGAGTGACTTGGTCTGGGGGTGGTTTTCAGGATCACTGGAGGGTAGCAGAAATAGACTGCAGAGTGGGCTTCCAGGAATCATTCCCTGAACTGCATGGCATGCCATCAGGGGGACTGCCGCATGGCGTGCCGTGAGAGGGGCTGCTGCATGGTGTGCTGTCAGGGACTGCTGCATGGTGTGCCGTGAGAGGGGCTGCTGCATGGTGTGCTGTCAGGGGCTGCTGCATGGCGTGCCGTCGGGGGGGGGGGGTCGCTGCATGGCGTGCCGTCAGAGGGGCCGCTGCATGGCGTGCCGTCAGAGGGGCCGCTGCGTGGTGTGCGGTCAGAGGGGCCGCTGCATGGCGTGCCGTCAGAGGGGCCGCTGCGTGGCGTGCGGTCAGAGGGGCCGCTGCGTGGCGTGCCGTCAGAGGGGCCGCTGCGTGGCGTGCCGTCAGAGGGGCCGCTGCGTGGCGTGCCGTCAGAGGGGCCACCGCATCTGCCTTGGTCAGGAAGCTGTCACAGCAGCGGCTGGCTCCAAAACAGCCACACTCAAGAAGTCCCTGCTGCTCTGCCACAGGAAGAATGCAGTCACCTTTGCTCAGTCTACAGAATAGACACTTCTGTCTGTGTGACCCGGCTGTAAATCCAAGCATCGTGTGAATGCCACAGTAAATACAACCATGGTCACACTTTGAAGCCAGATGCCAAGGGAGTCTGGGATGGTTGGGTTTTGTTTTTTGGGTTTGTTTGTGTTTTTCCTTTTTCTTTTCAGTGAACTCAGTATACTGGAAGGAGAGTTTGAGTCAATACTGAAGAATCTGATCTTCTCCATCACAGTCTGTCCCTCTAGCCGCCCAGCTGCCCACTCCGCGTTATAGTAGAACTTGAAAGTCCGAGGTCTTGGGGTGTGCACAGCTCTCTTCATCAGGCCCGTAGAAGGTTTCATGTGACCTAGTAACCCATTAACAGACTGTCTGTCTGTCCCAGACATGTGGGGCAAAGGGAAATGGTGCTATCAGGATGGGAGATAAGAGCAGCCCCATCTGGACTCCTGTGGTGGGCTCGCCGTCTCCAAGGAGAGTGAGGTCTGCCGGGGAGATAATGGGAGTCGGTGGATGATCTTCTGAGAGAGCAGCCCTCGAATGGCTGTGCATCGAGGACAAGGCAGGCGGGGCCAGTTAGGCAGCAGGCCTTTCATTTAGTTGTCCATTTGGGAGAGGTGTGAAAATACACTTTAAGATAAATGTGTCTGTTGGGTTCCAGGAAGAGTACAAGAGGTTTTTGTTTTCTGTTTTGTTTTCTGTTTATTTGTACACACACACACACACACACACACACACACACACACACCCTGCACTATTGCATATGTATCAGTCAGAGGACAGCTTGTGGGAGTCTGCCTTCTTCTTCCACCATGTGGGTTCCAGAGACCAAACTCAGGTCATCAGGCTTGGCAGCCCATACCTTTACCCATGGAGCCATCTTGCCAGCCCAAATACAATAATTTTAAAACTCTCTATCCCTGAATCTTCACACAAAACCAGAAAGAGTTGGATAGCAAAACTGAATGGCCATGATGTTGTCACTTTCTCATTGTAACAAATATCTGATGGAAACAATCGAAAAAGAGGACAGATTTGTTTGGGGGTCGTGATTTCAGAGCTATTAGTCCACACCTGCTGATTCCATTATTTCTGGGTTGTGGCAGAGCAAAGCATCATGGTGGGGTGGTGGGTAAGGTTGCTCCCCTCACACCAGGCAGGAAGCAGAAGTGGCAGGAGAAGAGCCCAGGAAAAGATCTGCCACTCAGAGGCTTCCTCCAATCCCTCACCTCCTGCATCCCTCCTCTTCCCAGTAACACCACCAAATTATGGATCCATCAGTAGGTCAGTCGGTGGTGATGTCGGAGTCCTCACGATCCCGTCACCTCCCGGGGCCCACCAGCAGGCAGCTAAGCTGTGAACACGTGACAGTTCAGATTCGAACGGCAGCACCCACAGACAGTGCTCACCTCGGACTACACTGCAGGGTATTCAACAAATCTCAGAACAGAGGTAGATCGCGGGGATGACGCCAGGGCTTGTGCAGGGGAAGAAATGAGGAAGGAGCTAGGGCATCTGATGAGGCTCAGAACACAAGGACCCAGGAGTAGCTGACAGGTACTCACTGGAAGTCATAGCTGGTAGTGTTAGTATGGCTTCTGGTACTGGGAAGGGTTGCTCCAGATGTGTCCAGCTGTCCTTGGTGAGTTCTGAAAGGGGTGAAGCTGACTAGATCTCTTAAATTCTTGAAACCAAATAACCGAGGCTCCCTTCCTGGATAGCAGACAGATGTGTGGAGAAATTACTGATGTGTCAGAATGGAGCAGGACATTGACAGTGAAGATGAGGGCCAGGCAGGCACATGCCCTGCATCCCAGCACTTGGGAGGAAGGCAGAAGGATCGAGCTTTCAAGGCTGCATAGCCGGTTCAAGCCTAGCCTGGGCTACATGAGACCCTTCCTCAAAAACCAAAAAGAGGGCGCTGGAGAGATGGCTCAGAGGTTAAGAGCACTGGCTGTTCTTCCAAAGGTCCTGAGTTCAATTCCCAGCAACCACATGGTGGCTCACAACCATCTGTAATGAGATCTGGCGCCCTCTTCTGACCTGCAGGTGTACACGCAGACAGAACATTGTATACATAATAAATAAATACATCTTGGAAGGAAGGAAGGAGGGAGGGAGGGAGGAAAGGAAGGAAGGAAGAAAGGAAGATGTAAGAATCCGAACACACAGCCTCAGAGGACAAGCTGGCATGCTTTTGTACATAATGATGCTGCAGCGGAAGGGGAGCCCTGGGAAGTGATGGATGGTCTCCTGAGCCTCACTGCCTTCCACAGGCTCAGAGAAACGCAGAGTGCACAGTAGGACCAGAGGCCAGCCCCACATGAAGTTCTGAGAACAGCGGAGCCTACAGACACCCCACAGACAACAAACACGTGCCAGCCAGATGAGTCTGTAAAAGGCTGGCAGTGCAATATGCCAGTTCATAATGAGCTAAAATACAAAAACCCTTAAATTCAGAACAAAAGAAGACATTGAAATGATTTAAAGTGTCCAGTGCTGACAATAGGCAAAGATTTAACGTGGATAAATAGGTGCCCTGAGAAAGAAAAACTACTAAAACAGTGTTGTGAAAAGAAAAACTAGTCTGGCATGTGAAACTCCTAAGTTGGTGTCGTAAGAGCACGCTGCACACCTGAGAGTGTCGGCCTGTGTTGACTAACACTAGAGTGTGTGTAAGTAAACCTTAGGGGAGAGCGTCCTGGAGGCTTCCGTACACGTCCATAGAGACTTCTTGTGGAAAGACTATTAGATTGTCATAGGTGTAGTGGCTACAATACCTCAGCCCAGGAAAAGAAGTGATAGTGTGTTTCAAACTATCAAGGAAATAAAAGTGAGCCAAGGACATCATCTGCAAAGCTATTAAGTGTAAAAATAGAGAGGGTTTCATTGTCAGTGAGAACCAGGGAGTATCGTTTCCGTGGACAGAAGAAAGGAGCTTTAGACAACAGGGCTAGAGACGTTTCTGTACCCTAGCAGAGTGATGCTGAGAGCCTGTGTGCTAAAGCTGGTGGCACTCTTGAGAGGCAGTGGTGCCTGCCTATGAAGGAAGGCCTGGTGCAAGGCAGCGAGGTCATCAGGGATGCCCCTAAAGGGGATGATGAGCCTCTGGCCTCTCCTCATCCACTGTCTGCATCAGAGCAGCCTCTATCACACACTCCTACCAGGACACACGGTCTCACCATGGGCCCCAAAGCAATGGACCAGCAGACCATAGATTAAAATTCTTAAATTTGTGAGCAAAGAGAAACCTTTCCTCTCCTTGTAAGCTGATTATCCCAAGTATCCCAAGTCACAGTGATAGAAAGCTGATGAGCACAGACACTGATATAAAACTCATCGTCACTAGTAAACCGTGGTTGTCCATAGATCCAAAATAAAGGTTTAAGGGAGAGGCGGAGATGCCATAGCTCTGTGGTCAATAATGTGCATTCCTGTATGTCATACAACTCTGACGGAGCTAAGACAGGAAGAGCATACACTTGCAAGGTCTTTTATCAGGGACCATACTGATGCTGGCAGTGGTAGCTTTGTTATTCTGGGGCTGCTGTGTGTTTGTGTGAGATAAACAAAGCATCAGTATTTATAAATTCTGTCATCTTTGTTCATCATCCTTGGCATGAAACACACACACACACACACACACACACACACACACACACGCTGGTTTGATAATGAGAATTCCCAGGTGTAGCATGAATCTTAAAAGGTCTTATTAATAAAAACAAACCTGAAGCCAGGTATTGGGGTGAATGCTGGAAGAGCAGAGCAACAGAACAAGCCACAGCTTCCTCACCTTGCCAATTCCTCAGCTGATCCTGTTTCCTCAGACTGGAAACCTCTCAGTCCTCATCCAAATGGATCTCAGCTGAACTGCTGCTCAAAAGCCTAAAAGCTTAACCAGGCTCTAGTTCCTGGTCCTCATGCCTTATATACCTTTCTGCTTCCTGCCATCACTTCCTAGGATTAAAGGCGTGAGTCACCATACCTGGCTGTTTCCAGTGTGGATTTAAACTCACAGAGATCCAGATGGATCTCTGCCTCTGGAATGCTAGGATTAAAGGTGTGTGTGCCACCATTTTCTGGCTTCTATATCTAGTGGCTGTTCTGTTTTCTGACCCCAGATAAGTTTATTAGTGTTCAATATTGGGAAACACAGCATCACCACACCCAGGCCTGCCGTGTAGTCTTAGAATGCCAGTTTCCCACTAATATGAACCAGGGCTTCTGGAAGAAGTTGCCGATTCCGGCCTGTGTCAGGAAATACCTAAAATAAAAATGAAACTTGTCGATCTAGATGGCAGGAAAGCTCTCAGAGATAAGTAGGGTCCTGTTAGCAGGACTCAGGGGACTTGAAGAAGCTGCCACTGGACAAGGATATGGTGACTTGAACCCTGTAAGATTAACACTGCAGTAGAGTGAAGCTCAGCCTATATGTTTCAAGCCATACATTTGTAAGGAGCTTTACTTATGTCACTTTGAAAGAATCATATGGTAAAGGTGATAAAAGGAATAACATACACAATTCTTAGAAGGATACTAGCTGTAGTACTGAGTAACCGGATGAGAGCCGGGATAAGGGCTGGGCATGTATTTATAGGAAGATGGGCATAGAAAGACAAGAGTACTGAGCGTTCCTGAGGAGAAAAATGACAGCAAAAGACATTCTAGAATAACACACCACACAGAACTTCCGTGGTAATGGTGAAGCCCACATCTACACTGCCTAGCGCAGTAATTGGTTACATGTGGCTGTCATGCACTTGGCATGTGGCAAGTAATACTGAAGGCTATTTTAAATATACTTAATTCAAATTCAGTTAGGTATAAGTCTAAATTACCACATACAGCCAATTGCTACCAAATTGTAGACTTTGAGAGGTGCATTTTGGTCTTAGGTGTCTATATTCTAGCCCTCCGAATGTGAACTAGATGTCTCCATCTAAGTAAATAGGTCGATTTTATTTTTTTGCAAGACCTGAACAAATTTCCACTGCCTCATCTCGGAAGGCTCAAGACTAGGCTTCCGATGCGTGAGTGCCTTGTTGGAAAGATGCGCGCACTTGGATGGAAGAACTAGAGAGAAGCAGTGGACACCTGATGGAAAAGGCAAGAACAGCACCCACAACCCAAAGGCTGACGCCACCGAGGACGCTGGAAGGAAGAACCAGCGGATGATAGGGCTCTTATTTCCTGGTGGAGACTGTGAACAAAGACAGAGATCACAGCAAAAACAGGTTGCTAAGGCGCTCGCTGAAGTCTTGCTCCACTACGACCTACGTCTCTTAGAAGACCAAATTAGAGTTTCGACCTACTACAGGGTTTTCTCCCAGAAAGGCTGAGACAAATGGCCTCAAACCATCACCCGATCTTCAGCATACTGTTCTCCTGATCCTCTGGCTAAGCTGTGATCAACAAGGAAGCTTTTGGTGATAAAAATATAACAACCGTGTGGGAGAAAATACCGAAAGTTTTGGTGGCAACAGAACACTGGGAAGGGAAATGGGTCTTGTGAGTCAAACTCTTACTAGAATTTCTGGAAATGCCTAATGGGGTTTGGTTTATGCCAAAATGCTGATCATAAAAAGGGCATATGATTTTAACATATGGAAGAGAGTCATATATGGTTGTTAAAATTAAGTATTGTCTAATAGCTTAACCACCAAATTTTGTCTATTAGTTTAACCTGCTAACCATAAATCCTCATGATGTCACTGAATTCTGAAAACATCTCAGCCCCACCCAAGCCAATGTACGTTTACTGGTTACTCAATGTGTGCAAGGCCGAGAAGTCCCCACAACAGGAATTAAACTATAAATGGGCGCATTAATTCTGTGTCAAGCCTAAGGTAGAGATTATTATCAGAAATGGCTGTATTAAAAGCGGCTCCATTGAACACAGCATTAAAGGGCACCCCTGAGGTTTTCTTTGAAAACATCTGGTGTGTCTAGTGAATTTCTGCCTGTAGTGCTTTCTCTTCTGTGAGCGGTAGCAGCAGTTAAGGCTGGATGTCATCAGTGCTCAACGTTTGAGGCATCAAACAATACATGTTAAGCAGCCTGTAAATGCATTGGTAAATATATTATCCTAACTAAGACTGCGACATTCCTTGAAGGGAAATACGGAACACACTGTCAAGATAGAACTGAGCTTCATAGATAAAAAGAAATGAGTCTGCCATGTAATTATCATATTTTTTGTCCAGAAATAACAACTGGCATTTGAATGAGGGGCAATAGGTCTTCTGCCTTTGAGGCTGTGAAAAACTTAAAAATACATTCCCTCTGTTTAAAGCCAGGAGGCAAATGTGGATTTTTTTTTTTGTCATCAGAGTACAATAATAAGCTAGTCTGTCTACTGGAATGCAAAAGAAAATAGTCTCACAATTTCTACAGTGTGTAGTGTTTAAATACTAGTGTGGGGGTATTGTGTTCCCCAAAATATTGTGTATGCTAATAAACTTATCTGGGGTCAGAGAACAGGACAGCCACAATATTAAACATAGAGGTTAGGCAGTGGTAGCATACGCCTTTAATCCTAGCATTCCAGAGGCAGAAATTCATGTATTCAAGGATACACCCAAGCATGGTGACCCACGCCTTTAATCCCAGAAAGTCAGCCTTTAATCCCAGGGAGTGGTGGTAGAAAGCAGAAAGATATATAAGGCGTGAGGACCAGAAACTAGAGGCATTTGCCCTGGAGAGGCCTTTGGCCAGGAAAAGCCTTTGGCCTGGAGAAGCATGTGGCTGGTTAAGCTTTCAGGCTTCTAGCAGCAGTTCAGCTGAGACCCATTCTGGATGAGGGCTCGGGGCATCCAGTCTGAGGAAACAAGACCAGCTGAGGATTCAGCGAGGTGAGATAGCTGTGGCTTATTCTGTCTCTCTGACCTTCCAGTGTTCACCCCAATACCTGGCTCAGGTTTGATTTTATTAATAAGAACTTTTTAAGACTCATGCTACATACTAGCTGTTGTTTATTAAATCTGGAAACAGATGCCCTCAATCTCATAAGAGACTGTGCAGTGGGGTGTCTGATTTCTCCCTGTTTCTTTCCAGCAGCCTCTGTGTGGGTCATGGATGTTGTTTTCTTTCCCACCTCAGAAGTGCATAAGTCTATGGGGAAGTTAAAAAAAAATACTCATTAGAAAATAAGAGGTGAATCCAATATTGCTGCTCATATCTTTATAACTAAACATTAAACTGTACCCTCCAGTATAGCATTATGGTATTTTGTCATTTTAAAGAAAGTTCATGTTTTCAAATGCTCAATGCTCCTAGCACCTGGGACGCAAAGGCAGGGGATCAAAGGTAGCCTAAGATGTATGATAAGACCTTTTCTCAAGGAAAAAAAACTGGAGCCAGGCATGGTGGTACACCCTGTAATTCCAATATTCAAACATCTGAGGCAATAAGGCTAGCCTGGACTACATAGTAAGACCCTGTCTTTAAGAAAAAAAAATTTAAGTAGTTGGAGTATGACTCAGTAGTAGTATGTGTGTCTCAGATGTCCAAGGCCCTGGGTTCAATTCCCATCACTGTAAAAATTTAAGTAAGATCTTTTGTATTCTATATCTCTCTTCTATATAACTGATAGCGGCCATGCTAGGCCAGGATCTGTCAAGCTTTGGTAGGTGTCAGAATCATCCAGGAGGCTCATTAAAACACTTTTTCTTGACCTCACCCTCAGGTCCTCTGACTCAGTAGGGCTGGCGTAGGAGCTGAGAGTCTGTAGTTCTGATGAGTCCCAGGTGCTGCTGGTACTGCTGGCTGACCAGACCATACTTTGAGAACTACAACTTAGGTCTGTGAGGGGCCCCTTGTGACTGGATCAAGAAACAGAGGTTCCTTGTGGATCTAGTTCTTCCTGCTCCCTTTCTACTATTCCAGCAGTATTGGGGTCTTGAACTTTCTTCTGACCCAAATGCAGCAGTACATATTATAACATTGCGGTTTTATCGTCTAGTGTAGTCTTCGTATCAGGAGGTTGGTTCTGGCTCCCTGGATGGGTTGTTGTAAAACAACAGTGAGGTTATGTTGGAATCCTAAACCTTCCTGCCGCTCTGTGAAGCCATGTCAGCCGGTGCATGGCATTTTCTGTTTACAGAGTTTGTCATCATTTTCTGTGACTCTGCTTTCAGTGAATCGGGTTCTGAGAAGCAGAGTGAGGACTCCCAGTTGATTTCTTGATAAGAAATCAAAGGCGTTGGATGGAAGTGTGTGGTCCATTTGTGGTTTCCCTGGCCCTCACTGGGACAGGAGGGTCTCCTCCTTTGCTGATCACAAGGTTTTAGTTCCAAGAAGGTGCCTTTGAACACCCATTGCATGTTGGATGTCTCCTGTGATTCTTGCCAGGAATCTCATGCACATGGGGTCCCATGCAAAGGTCAGGATCCAAAGAGAAAATGGGGACCATCAGTTCAGTCTTACAGATAGCTCATCTGAGTAACAGAGGACGTAAAACCCATGCTTCCTTCCCCCAAAGTGACTGAGAAATGAGATGGTGTACATGTAAGAGCTCTGAGAAGGGGCCGGCGCTGGAGCAGTACAGGTAGTGTGTTGACGGTGGAGTCCCGGAGATGCTGTGTTTGCTAATTTGATGGTAATCTCTGAAAACTCATGGAACCACTTTATTAAGAAGTCTGGTTAAAATAGTGTTCCTGTATTTTTCTTAGCCAAATTATGAATATTCAGATTGATATATTATCTCAATCACCCACCATAATAATGTGTTAACCACAGATATTCAGTACTGCTGTGTCTGTATTTTGAAACAGAGTCCTATCCACTGGCATACAATGAGATGTAGCCATCTCAGGATTCTTTTACCTGGCCTTTTCTTCCTTTCCCTTTCTAACCCCTTCCATTCTCTCTCTGTCTTTCTTGTGTGTGTGTGAGAGAGAGAGAGAGAGACAGACAGACAGACAGACAGACAGAGACAGATGTTTGTGCATCTGGAATGACTAGTCACTTCCAGTTTTATTTCAATGAGATGTCCTATAATCTCCAGCCATCACAGGATAGTGTGTGTTATAAACAAAGGCAAATTTCATTGAGCCCCCTTGATGATCATGATCTCTCTCTCTCTCTCTCTCTCTCTCTCTCTCTCTCTCTCT
>CABHPH010161414.1:0-27183 GCA_902168325.1 Peromyscus nudipes | reverse complement strand
TTTCCCATGAACAATGCTACATGACAAAAATGGACTCTATGGACCTGATGCCGATAAGAGCCTGCCTGGTGTCTATTACCCTGTAAATGTGAGTGCCTCTGTATTTCCCTTAGCTGACAAACCATGGAAGCATTACCACACAGCACTGAACATCTTTTTAAACTCCATTGTTCTAAATTCACTCTTCTTAAATGCAAATATGGATCCACTGCTACCACTTAGCTCATTCAGATTAAAATTTGAGTAAAATAAGAATACATAAACACATTGGAAATGGTGTTAGTGGAAAAAAAATGAAGAAATGGAGACATTAGTATTATCTGGCAGAATTTTAACATTATCTTAAAACAGAATATACAATGGGCAAAACAATCATGGCATTCTCTAAATGGATGGTCAAAACTGCAAATACTAAAAAGACAAATGAAAATATTATTCGTCAGTAATATTTTGAATTGTGGCACAAAATGCCTCTAAAATTATTAGAATAACTGTGGAGAAGCCTCAGTGAGCAAAACACTTGCTATGCAAGCAGCAGGTTCTTAGTTCACATCTGCAGAATCCATATAAAAGCCAAACATGCCTGTAATCCCAACACTCTTTTGGGGGGATGGGAGGCAGAGAGAGGAAATCCTCAGCAGCTTGCAGACTAGGATTCAAGCTAGGTACCAGGGAACAATAAGAAGATCTTGACTAAAATAAGGTGGATGGCAAGGACTGACCCACAAGGTCTTTATCTTAGCTCCAACTATGTGTTGTGCTGTAGTACATGCTTGCCTATTGCCTACACTCATAAATACACATGTGTGTGCAGCATGCACACACATACATAGTTCTTCTTAATGGAATTTAATTTGAATTGCATCCACATTCCTTTTTCCCATGTATCATTTGAAAGCTTAAAGAGCAGTGACACAGGGAAATACTTTACTGACATAGAAAAGCATATTCCAAACAGGGACCAAATACTTGATTTCACCTTTATTTTGATGGACAGCAGTTACTGAGCAGCTTGGATTCCAGATGTTGATGAGGGTAGGTGCACAAGTGCACTTTCTGCTTTCAAGGACGTGTTCATGTGACACAGAGGGATAATGAAGAAGGAGATTTTTCTTTACACATTTTATGAGAAAAGCAAAGATTGCATAGGGAAGGGCTGTACAGGTAGTTTATACTTTCATAGACATGAAAAACGTATTGAATAATATGTTAACGTGCTTAAAGTTAGTTCTCCAGAAAGTCAAAATTGACTAGAATTTTAGTGACAGCAGAGTATGGTAGAATTGTTTCTTGCATTATCACTTGCTCAAAAGCTTTATTCAAGGGAGTTACAACTACCAGCCTGATCCATCATTTACAATTCCATTCACTTTCCTGAACTGGCTGCTCTTACCAGGACTTCATAACACTAAGCTTCTAATGGGATCCATTTGATGACTTATTTTTCCATAGCTGCTACTATAATAGAATATGTTAGACTGGCAATTCATAAATAATATAAATTAATGTCTTACCAATATAGAAGATTGGGAGACTAAGAAGAAGGCATTAGGTGTGGGCTAGGTTTATACTTTCAAACAGGGACATGGAATGATGCTCTCTGGAAGGGATGAAGAATGATTGACACATATAGAAATGGACAGAACTAGAACAGACTTGCTCACTGGGATGAAGATTTTTCACTGGAAATTTTACTGGATTGATAAATGCTTTCTTAAGCCCCACTTTTGGGTGGGTTTATGAAGGCATTTCCAGGAAGAATTAAAAGTAAAGGGGAAAACCACATGCTCTGTAATACTAGAATATGGCTTGGAACCCCAGATTAAAGGGAAAAATAAAGAGACCTGCACAGCACCATCATCCATGACTTCTTGCTTCGGGTAGACTGAGGTATGTTCTGTGGGATAATGCTTTTGCACACTGGTTTAATATAATGCTGATTGGCCAATAGCCAGGCAGGAAGTATAGGCAGGGCAAGCAGACTAAAGGAACACTGGAAAGAGGAAGAGCAGAGTGAGGAGACACCAGCCTACCGTCCAAGGAACAGCATGTAATGGCACACAGGTAAAGCCACGGAACACATGTTGACATATAGATTAACAAAAATGGCCTGAATTTAAGTGTAAGAGCTAGTCAGCAATAAGCCTGAGCTAATGGCTGAGCAGTTAAAATTCATGTAAGCTTCTGTGTGTTTATTTGGGTCTGAGTGGCTGCAGGACTGGGCAGGACACAGGAAAACTTCTGGCTAAGGATATGTGTAAGCAACAGCCTCATACACCAGCTAACACATCTAGACCTGACCTCACTGAGTCTTCTTTAGCTCAGAGGACTGGAAAATGACTTCATTATTTGAGCTGTTTGACCAGGAAATCACCCTTCTAAACTCGTTTATGAGGCACTGAATATTCCCTTGGCGTTCTCTCCTTTTTGACTTATTAACTCTTAAATTCCTCACCTCTTAATATTAGCTCGTTGGCAATTACATTTTAGCACATGAATTTTGACAGGGACATTCAGAACATAACAGCTAGTGAAAACATTTACATTGCCTTCCTACTTCCTCATGGGGCCTCCTACTTGTTGTTTGTAGGACCACTATGAGTTTACAAACCATAAGGAATTAATTTTCTCTCTCTGAAGGCTGAGTTTATTATTTTCCATGTTATGAAAGAGTAACTTCTTCAATATGTGTATTAAATCATGTCAATTGGTAAAGACATCTTTGAGTCCCCTTGAAAGCACAATTAACATTAATCCTGCTCAGCAAATAAATATGGATTAGCCCCCTTTGTACCTACAACAAATTACCACAAACTGGGTTTCTTAAAACAGTATCCATTTATTTTCTCCTGTTTGAGGGGTCAGAAATCCAGGCAAGCGAGGTGAAATTTGGCTGGTTACTGAAATCTGAACAAACTCAAACCTGAGTATCAGAGAATTTCATTTTAATAAACACCAGGGGTGAGTGTGAGGCAATATTTATTAAAGATGTTGGTTAAATCCAGTACTGGCGGCTGGGGCATGGGTGCCTGTTTGGCTGTTGACTGTCAGCCAAGAGTAAGCTTTGCTTTCAGAATTCTCCTGACTGCTTCTTTACATTTGTATATTTATTTACCTAATCCTGTGAAATAACTCAGCTAGTTCACACCCTGAACTTCCTACTTCGCCTTTGACCCCATTTCTGCTCTGGCCTGATGTGGTGGTATTGTGTTCCCCAAAATATTGTGTATGCTAATAAACTTATCTGGGGTCAGAGAACAGGACAGCCACAATATTAAACATGAGGATAGGCAGTGGTAGCATACGCCTTTAATCCTAGCATTCCAGAGACAGAAATCCCTCTGGATCTCTGTGAGTTCAAGGCCACATGGGAAACAGCCAGGCGTGGTGACCCACGCCTTTAATCCCAGAAAGCACGCCTTTAATCCCAGGGAGTGGTGGTAGAAAGCAGAAACATATATAAGGCGTGAGGACAAGAAACTAGAAGCATTTGGCCTGAGCAGGCATTTGGCCTGGAGAGGCCTTTGGCCTGGAGAAGAATGTGGCTGGTTAAGCATTCAGGCTTCTAGCAGCAGTTCAGCTGAGACCCATTCTGGATGAGGGCTCGGGGCATCCAGTCTGAGGAAACAAGACCAGCTGAGGACCCAGCGAGGTGAGATAGCTGTGGCTTGATCTGTCTCTCTGACCTTCCAGTGTTCACCCCAATACCTGGCTCAAGTTTGATTTTATTAATAAGAACTTTTAAGACTCATGCTACAGCCTGATCACTGATTCACTTCTGTAATTACAGCCATAGGATTTTCTTTCCTTTTAATGCCCTAAGAATTTAGATTGGGTTTATTCTTACATTTGAGGAAAAATCTATCTATATTAATGCTATTAATTTTTTTTTTTTTTTTTGGTTTTTCGAGACAGGGTTTCTCTGTGTAGCTTTGCGCCTTTCCTGGAAATCACTTGGTAGACCAGGCTGGCCTTGAACTCACAGAGATCCGCCTGGCTCTGCCTCCCGAGTGCTGGGATTAAAGGCGTGCGCCACCACCGCCCGGCCTAATGCTATTAATTTTAAGGGAAGATATTTTCATAGTTATTTCTAGATTAGTGTACAATTTAATAACTAAGGGACAGAAATTTTGCAGGAACTTCTTTACAGTTATGCCTAAAATAAAGGGCTAGCATAAAGTGATAGCATCCATCACCATAAGTAAAGGGAACTTAACCTAGGAAATTTTCTAAGTTACAATTGTTATCTCCCCATATCGAAACTAGAGAAAAATCTAGTTTAAATTATTTATCCAAACTTCTTTACACAGTGGTACATAGGACAGGGATTAAGTCTAAATCAATGATCACAGAGTACATGCTCCTTTCCAAACAATGTCAGTTGACGTTACTGCTAAATAAGAGAAAATCAACAGAATGGTTTAAATTTAGCTTGATTAGTACCTTTAAGCTCAGATAATGGAGAAATTTGAGACATAGCCTTCTAGAAGAGTAAATATTAGTTTTACCTGTGGAAATGTACTGCATTTGAAACTACTGTGGCCTCCCCTTGGCTCTCCAGTCCTTGTGATCTCCTTTAAAAGAATTCAGATAGGAAAGCACATGTCATAGAAGACGTGCAAAATTTATTATGGAGCAAAGGCTATTATTCTCAAGGCTTTAGAACAAACAATGACTTAAGAGATACTTGTGCCAATTTGTGTTTACATAGTCTTTCTAAACAATTCTAAAGTTTCTGGAACAAGTATCTTTTCCTGAGGGTCTTGGTCCTATACAGGAGACTAACAGGCATCTTTGGCTGGATATAGGAGATGGCTTATTCTGAGAAAGACTCCTGCTATCCAGTAATCATATAAGCCTTTGAAATCCTGGAACTGAGTTTAAGTCATTATCAATAATCCTCTGGGCAATTCAAGACATGACATCTCCTCCCATTCTTCGAGCCAATTCCTCTGACTAGTTATTAGAGTCTTGTAGTTCTACCTTCCTACCTAATATCTTCAAAGTACAAGCTTGAATATGAGTTTTTGTCATATAGAATATGTTTGAAAATTGATTCTCAACTCCAAAAAGAAATAACAAATCAATTTAATTAAAATACAAATGAAATGGATTGTGAAATATTTATTAGAAAAAGAACTGTAAAATTATTCTCAATTCTGTAATTGCAATGTTATATATTTTCCTAGGTGCAAACATTAGTCATAGTGTGACTGTTCAAAATATAATTTTTAAAAATAGGATAAATAAAATACTGACAAGACTTTTAATATTAATTCTTGTTCATGAGGGCAAGATGAATCATCAGGCAACTTCACACCTGTAATGTATCAGTTATGAGGTTCAGCTTCTAGACACATCTTCTTATTTATTCAAGAAATTCTGATTATAAATAAATAATAGTACAGCATGAGGAATTCCCTACGTAGGGATGCTCAAACCATAAATTTTGGTAAAATATTGGCCATATGTATTTGATTAATACATAATCAAAGTATAAGATTTTTTTTATAGGTTTGTACATGTAGTCTTTCAATACCAGCAACTTCTTCGGGATTGGTTGTGATATTTTTCTTTAACGTGATTTAATCAGTATTCTGAATATTACACAAAGAGTTTCCTGACCTGTCTCACCTTAACATTTACTATAACTTAAAATCAAAGAGTATCACTCATTTCAGTGACTACATGGGCATTTATATGCTTATTTGTATACATTTGATTATGTTGCGAAAAAGAAAAAAATATGTTTTATCATCCTTTCCCAATATATGTTAATTAGATAATATGACTATACACTCTTAGTAGTTTATCATCAAGGCATTTGTTATTTTCAGTACAGAATTATTACTTCAACTCTTTCAAACAAGATATCTTGTCAGATTCAAGGGGGAAAAAAACAGCAGTTTCAAAAAATAACTAATAAAAAGGAATGATTCTCTTAATAGAAAAGTAATGTCCAAAGAATTCTCCTCTTAACTGTTGAACAAATTAAATTTTAATTTCTGTTAATTAGCAACAAAGATATTCATTGTGTTTAATGACACATTAGATACTGAAAATGGGATAATGTCTTAAAATTATTTTTTTCCTAGTAGATCATAGAAATTTAAACGGTTTAAACACTTGGTGAAATTTTAAGGATTTGACTTTTTAATGTTTTAAAAACCCGTCACTAAGAAAAAATAAGCTGCGGCCTGTTAAACCCATGAGAGTTTCTTCTGACTAACATTGTTAACATTTTCAGCCCACCCATGTAAAGCTTTGGTAATGACATTTCTTTTCCATTAGCTAAAGCCAGTGAAGGTATTGGAAAACCTTAATTCTTGATTCTGACCGGCACACGTGGGGTTACCAGAGAAACACAGCATGTTTTCACAGAGCACAGAAGGAGAGGTTTACTGTATCAAACCCTCGACAAATGTTCTGGCAGTTAAGTAAAACTTTGTTTATATTGCGTGCCTCTCAACAGAAATTAAGAACTGTGGAAACAATTCTCACAAGCGGTTGGCAATCTTCTCTGGTTCTCTCTTAGTGAATATGACAAGCTCACCTGCTGTGGGAGGCTGAAAATAAAGGACAATCTCACCACATTAATAATACATGAGCCACAACGGAATCTAAGACCAACTATGCCACCAGAGACTGAGTGTGACTCTTAATTCAGTGCATGATGGAAGTACTTTAGCCCGAGGTAACTTTCGAGGAGGACATATTTGCGTGCAAGTCTCCACTTAAAGCACTAGCGCCAGGCAGAGTTCATGTGCACGGAAGTGTAAACTTACAGGAAGAGGCAGGACCCACTAAGATGTTATAACACTCGGCTTTGGTGGGGGCCTAATGTTTTATTGAAGATTATTGCCCCTTACTAGATATCTGAAAATCCACTTAGTGCTCTTGAAAATTGTGTTTTGACTGCATGAACTAGTTCCCAATCACTGAAAGATAAAAACATCAAAATAAGCTAATAGGGGTCTGCCATGAACTACGATCCCCAAAGAGCCATTTCCAGGGGTTCTGTTAAGTTCAAGGACTTTAAGCTCCAGCAGAGGGATGAGGAGGGAGGAATATATAGGAGAGAGAGGTAGAAGAAAGAATAAAAATGGATAGAAAAAAGGGGAGATCATTTCTAGTAAATGGAAAGAAAATTGAGTAAAGCTCAATTTTTCAAAATTTTATCATTCATGCAGAATATGAAAATGACGTGGGGACGCTGAAAGAGCATTATAGTCATGCTTATATGAAAGCGATTCCTTAGAAAATCGTTCTGTGTAATTTTTATTCTTTAACATGTTTTTATTGATTATTTGGGAATTTCACATCATGAACCCTGATCACAGTCCCTTTCCAGTCATCCCAGGCCTCTGCCACTCTGGGACCACCACTCCCCCTTCAAAAAAAATGAAGACAAAGTTGAAAACAAAAAAAGCACAGTTTGTGTTTCCCATGTGCTCACTGGAGCACAGTTAAACTCTTAATAGCTAGCCGCTTAAAGAAAATAGAGTCCTACAGCACCCACACCTCTGCCAGAAGCCATCAGTTGTGAAGAGCTATACTTCAGCATCCTTATCACTATTTTTCAGAGTTCTCTTCAATGGCTTTTTGTCTAGTCTGCTACTTTGGGGAAGGGGCAGGGGGAGTGGAGGTGGGAGCAGGGCTTATCACAGAAGCTTTCTATGTCCCTCTTTCTCAATTGTGAGTCTTCAGTCATCAATACCATGGCAAAAGTAGCTTCCTTGCTCCTTTACAGTCAGCGTAAGCGTGGGCCACAGACATTCACATGGTCTTCTGTGTCAACCAGAGACATGGATCTCAACGTGATGGTCTCTGGTGGTAATTCAGACCATGAACATCAACATGGCTTCATGCAGTAGCACAGATTATGGACATCCACATGTTCTTAGGTGATAACAAAGACCATGGACATCAACACTGCCCCTAGGGCAGAAGGACCCCAGACGTAGACATGCATGGATCAATTTAATGACAAGGGAATACTGCCTGAGGGAAAAGACAAACATGGTATGTACTCACTCATAGGTGGATACTAGATGTAAAACAAAGGATGACTAGACTGCTACTCACAACTCCAGGGAGGCTACCTAGAAAACAGGACCCTAAGAAAGACACAGGGATCGCCCAACGACAGAGAAATGGATGAGATCTACATGAACAAACTGGACGTGAGGTGGGGTGGTAATAAAGGGCAAGGTTCGAGGGAAGGAGAGCTTAGGGGAGCAGGAGATCCCAGCTGGAACAAGAACAGAGAGGGAGAACAAGGAAAGAGATACCATGATAAATGAAGACCACATGGGAATAGGAAGAAGCAATGTGCTAGAGAGGTCCCCAGAAATCCACAAAGATACCTCCACAATAGACTACTGGCAATGGTTGAGAGAAAGCCCGAAATGACCTACTCTGGTGATCAGATGGCCAAACACCCTAAATGTTGTGGTAGAACTCTCATCCAATGACTGATGGAAGGGATGAAGAGATCCACAGCCAGGCCTCAGGTGGACTCTGGGAGTCCAATCGGCAAGAAAGAGGAGGGATTGTATGAGCGAGAGATGTTGAGACCATGATTGGAAAAAGCACAGAGACAAATAGCCAAACTAGTGGAAACACATGAATTATGAATCAATAGCTGAGGAGCCCCCAACTGGATCAGGCCCTCTGGATAAGTCAGACAGTTGATTAGCTTGAACTATTTGGGAGGTCCCCAGACAGTGGGACCGGGACCTGTCCTCAGAGCATGAGCTGACTTTTTGGAGCCTGGGACCTATGCTGGGACACTTTGCTCAGCCTAGGTGAAGGGAGGAGGGGACTGGACCTGCCTCAACTGAATCTACCAGGCTGAGCTGAATCCCCAAGGGAGTCCTTGCCCTGGAGGAGATGGGAATGGGGAGGTGGGCTGTGGGGAGGGCAGAGGGGGGAGGAGGGAGGACAGGGGAATCCATGGCTGATATGCAAAATTAAATTATAAAAAAAAGAATTTCCTTTCTGCCAACTTCATATTCTTGAGCACACACTTCAAAATGATGGCTTCATTTCTTTCCCAAGTTTCTTGAGTCACAAAAATCTGTTACCTTTAATTAATCGAAAGATTTTACACTATCAAGGAGAGTGTGTAAAAATGATACTATGAATAGAAAACACAAAACTACTGATTATTCAAGACCCCTGCGGTTTACTGTTAAGCTGACACTTATTATTCCTGAGCTTATAATTGAAGGAAATTATGGAAAGAACACAATAACAAAAGTACCATAACTGGTGAAGCAGACATTGCTTCTCAGTGGCTTTTCAGTTCTTCACCCTGTCCACATATTAGCACCATGATTTAGGAGGAAAGTATTTTATCATCTTTGGGGATAATTTTATAGCTGATAAAACATTCAAATTCTATCCGGAGACAATAACACCAAAACTGATTTCTAAACTTATTGTGTAGGTCATATTGTTTTTTGGTAATGGTATTGGAGCAGAAATCTAGAATCATCAGTTCTCACACCTTCAGGATGGTCTGTGTCATTAACTGACCTCCCCTAAGTCCCATAGCAAGAAAGGATTTTTCAAGGAAGGAATAAAACAAATTAGATAAATGTGTTGCCCTAGATGCTCTTATTTTCTATTTAGTTAATGCTGCACCTAAATCAATCATAGACTTTTAGAAATTATTATCTTGAAGGCAAAATTTCACTCTAATTGTTTACATCCAAAGAGAAACATTACTTCAGAGAACAGTTGCAAATTGCTTCCTGTCTCTGTCTGAACCTAATCATCATATGAATTTCATGCGAGACAGTTTTTAGGATTTTTTAATAAGTGGATTCAAACGTTTAAATGGGAGAGAAGTTTTATATTTAGTGTCCTGTTTCTCTTGAAAATGCAATTTCAAGATTTTCAAGGTAGTGCCAAGATCACATATCGCCTCCACCAGAATCAGTGGGAGCCCTGCTAAACCAACCGAGTCCATCTATTCTCCTTGTGTTCTCTACCAAAACTCTGAAAACGCATATCAGGGAGATTTGCAAGTAAATAAACTGGATTGTAACTTTTTCTGGACAAGAAGACTCTGCTTCTGCTAAGTATATATATTTTCCCTATAATTCCTACAATTATATAACTCATTCACTGTACTGCTCTGTCACCTGTGGGAATTTACATTTTATCCTTTTAGGCTTTATTTTTTCCTTGTTAGTCTGTTAACTCATCTTCTGTAAATTTCTAAATAATTCCCCTAGAGTCTACTTTTCCTTAATAACATAGGAGCCTCTCCCCATTTAATAGACCCCACGATCATAGAGAACAGTTCTAATTCATATTACAGCTTTGGAGACCCCAAATAACTACCATAATGCTGTGGATAATTCCAAACCTTTTTTTTTCCGTAACGAAATTGAAAGCAAAACTAGTCAACAGAAGCACTTTTAGGTGGAAACATGTATTACAGGATTACCAGCTAGAAATTCTAAGATGCATGCAAGACGTGTTTGCTTACTTTTGAATTGAAAGCCATCTTTCTGTAATGACAGCAAACCTGTTGTTTATCCTACCCTCTCTCTATGCTAGCACCTGTGTTTTGGATGTGTACTGTCACTTTCTCTTTCTCTGAACCACTGCTTAATTCCCATACTTGAAGCATGGGAATTTTCTTTTTTCTTTCTTAATAAACTTAACCTTAGGGATGGAGAGATTGTTCAGTGGTGAAGTGTGCTTTTCATTCTTATAGAGGACCTAGGCTTAGTCCCCAGCACCCACACAGTAACTACAAATCAACTTTCATTCAGCTCCAGGGAATCAAATGTCTTCTTCTGGCCTCCAAGGGGATCAGGCAGGCTCAACAGTGCACAAACATGTATGCAGGGTAAACATTCGTACACATTAATCAAACCCAAATTAAAAAAAAAACTGCTATATATAAACCTACTTTAATGTAGGCTTTGAAACTATGCATTTTATTTAATTCATGCATTTGTTTTTAATTTATCAAATAAAGGTAATACTGTGAAAGTAAAATATAATGTAGGATTCTATTCTCAATGGTCTTTCTACCCTGATTGAAACAAAAATCTTCAGACTATTGCTTTTTTAATTTTTTTGATATTATGATTAAATCATTTCTACCTACTTACCCCCCTACTCTATCTTCTACATTCCCTCCTATGGAACTTTACTGACCACTCTCTACCTCGGCCATGAGTCAACCTCAGCCCACCTCCAATTAACATCGGAGATCAGGTACTTCTCATTCCTCTAGACCAATTCCCACTACCCATTTCCCCTAAATGGCCCCTTCAAGGTAATACTTATAACCCCCACAACTACTAAGCTTGAGGGCCTTCCTCATTGGATTCGCTTATCTCACCTCAAACCCTCTACTCCCCCACCTCAAGATAATCTTTCCTCACACACACAGCAATTCAAACAGGGCCCAGCTCTCTTACGTTCCAGAGGACACCAAGATCAAAACTGCTTTGTTTCCAATTTCAGAAGAATGAGATTTCACCCCACAACAATACTCAACTCTACCAATTTGGGAACCCCATATGCTTTCCTTCCTAAGGCCCCTTTCCACATTCTATGCATCTCCAATGTCATATTCAAAATCTATAACTAAACTAATCAGTTGTTGTTACAGGACTACCAACCGTTAGTCATAGAGTCGGAGGCACAGAGACTATTAAACATGCCCAGGTGGTAAGAAACAGTAATACCCAAGAGCTATCCACACACCCATACTCAAAGGGTGTGGAGGCCCACAAAGGTTCCTAGTGAGATCTGAACTTGCTTTACCCAGCAGAGCTGCATTAGAAGATCGCTTGATCACATGTGTGATTACTAGATGATTAGAAGGGTTTGCACTTGGCTGTGCTGGGGAGAGGTTTTTGCTCCACCCCACGGCATTCCTATAAAAAGCCCTTTAGAAAGGCAATGAGGGCTGGTGGATAAAAATCCAGGCCCTCCCAAGGCTATCCTGTTTTTCTATCTGTTTCTCTCTCTTCTATTCTTCTTCTATCTAAATATTTCTCACTTCTTCCCCCTCAAGAGTACCCTGGGGGAAAATATAGGAGCTGATATTGCACAAAAGGGAGACTCAGAACAGATTTAATATAACAGTTTATTATTGACTGCCCTCAGCAGTCAACCACCTTTATCTCCTGAGTGTTAAGATGATACTATGATGATGGAGAAGGGAACAGGTGCCTTAAGGTTTGTTTCAGGTGGAAACAAGAAGCTTAATTGGTAATAAGGAAAGAATAAAGCATGTTTCAGAGTTCTCTCTCTCTCTCTCTCTCTCTCTCTCTCTCTCTCTCTCTCTCTCACTGTGTGACTACATATAAATAACCTCAAAAATCCCACCAGGGAACTCCTTAAACTGATAAACATGTTTAATGAAGTAGCTGGATACAAGATTAACTTTAAAAAAAATCAGTAGCCCTCCTATACACAAATGACAAATGGGACTGAGAAAGAAGTCAGTGAAACATCACCCTTCACAATAGCAACAAATAATATAAAATATCTTGGGGTAACTCTAACCAAGCAAGTAAATGACTCATACAACAAAAACTTAAGTCTTTGAAGAAACAATAATTGAAGAAAATTGAAATATCTCCCATGCTCATGGATCCGTATGATTAATGTAGAAAAACAGCCATCCTACCTAATGCAATCTACAGATTCAACGCAATCCCAGTCAGAATTCCAATACATTTTTTTACAGATGTTGACAGGACAATATTCAACTTAATATGGAAAAAACTGCAATCGCTAAAACAATGCTGTACAATAAAAGACCATCCAGAGGTATTCCATTCCTGATTTCAATATCACTATTCCCGATTTCAAGCTTTACTACAGAGGAATAGTAATAAAATCTACATGGTATTGGCATAAAAACAGACAGGTGGATCAATGGAATTTATTGAAGACTCAGACATAAATCCACACACCTATAGACACCTCATTTTCAAAAAAGAAGAGAAAATTATGCAATCAAAGAAAGAAAGCATCTTTAACAAATGATGCTGGTATAACTGGATGTTGGCATGTAGGAGAATGCAAATAGACCCATATCTACTCCCCTGTACAAACTCAAGTCAAAGTATATCAACGACCTCCTCATAAATCCAGATACACTGAACATGATAGAAAAGAAAGTGGAAGATAGCCTTGAACACATTGGCACAGGAGACAATTTCCTGAATAGAACACCAATAGTGCAGACACTAAGATCAACAATTAACAAATGGGACCTCATGAAACTGAAAAGCTCCTGTAAGGCAAAGGACACCATCAATAGGACAAAATGCAGCCAACAGAATGTTAAAAGATCTTCACTAACCCCACATCTGACAGAGGGCTAATATCCAAAATACATAAAGAACTCAATAAACCAGACATCAACAAATAAGATAATCCAGTTAAAGATGGGATACAGATGTAAACACAGAGTTCTCAACACAGGAATTTCAAATGGCTCAAAACAGTTAAAGAAATCCTTAGCCACCAGGGAAATGCAAAACAAAAGTCTTTTAGAGTCCATCTTACACCTGACAGAACGGCTGAGATCAAAAACAAGAGTGACAGCTCATGCTGGAGAGTAGGCGGAGCAAGGGGGGCACTCCTTCATCGCTGGTGGGAGCGCAAACTTGTGTAGCCACTATGGAAATCAATATGGCAGTTCTTCAGAAAATTGGGAATCGGTCTACCCCAAGACCCAATATACCACTCTTGGGCATATACCCAAAGAACACTCCATCCTACCACAAGGACATGAACATGCTCAACCATGATCATTGTAGCTTTACTCATTATAGCCAGAAACTGGAAACAACCTAGATGCCCCTCAAACAACAACAACAACAAAAAAAAGGATAATGAAAATGTGGTGCATTTACACAATGGACTACTACTTAGCTGAGAAAAACAATGGCATTTGCTAGGAAATGGATGGAACTAGAAAAGATTGTCCCGAGTGGGGTCACCTAGACTCAGAAAGATAAACATGGTATGCACTCATTTATGAGTGGACATTAGCTATTAAGTAAAGGATAATTATGCTAAACTCCACAGATCCAAAGAAGCTAAGTAACAAGGAAGGCTCAAGAAGGACATACAGATTTCCCTGGAAGAGGGAAATAGAATAGATTATGCAGGTAGATTGGGGGCAGGTGGAGATGGGAAGAGGAGGGATCAGGCAGGGGAGGAGGGTGGAGGGAGAGGGACTGGAACTGGGAGGCATTTGTGGGGTGATGTGGGAACCTAACGCAGTGGAACCTCCCTGGTTCTATATTACCGGCCCTATCAAAGTTTCCTAATAATTGGGGAGAAAGAGCCCAAACTGGCCATCTTCTATTAGTACACAAGGCTAGCTGTGAGACTGAGTCACCAATGCAGCCACAAAACCTTAGACTTACAATCTGTCCTGCTTTCAAGATGTGCTGGGGAAATAGTGGCACAGAACTTGTGGGAGTGGACAACTAATGACTGGTCCAACTTAAGGACCATTTCTCAAGAGGGAACCCATGCCTGACACTTCCTGGATGTCCAGGAACCAGAGGAAGTACAGCTCAGAGTACCAAGATAGAACCAAATGCAACAAACATAAATAAATAAATAAAAAAGTCATTGAAATGATTCCTAATGATATTATGCTATACTCATAGATTGATGCCTAGCCCAACTGTCATCAGAAGGGCAACATCCTATAACCGATGGGAGCAGGTACAGAGATCCACAGTCAAACACTAGGTGGACCAGAGGTATCCTGTGTGTGTGTCGGGGCGTGGATTTTAGAAGCCACAGGAATAGAGGACTCCATGAGGACAGAGCGCACAGGATCAATTAAGCAGGGCTCATAGGGGTTCTCACGGAGACAAAAGTGACACACACTTTTGCTGTATGGGTTTGGACTAGGTCCTCTTCATATACCTTATGGTTGTGTAGTTTGGTGTTCTTGAGAGACTCCCAACAGAGGGAATGAGGGTATCTCTGATTCTTTTGCCTGTGCTTGGGATCCTTTTCTTTCTATTGGGTTGCCTCTCCCAGCCTTGATATAAGGGTTTGGTGCCTAGTCTTATTGAAACTTGCTAGGCCATGTTCAATGGACATCCTTAGGAGGCCTCCCTCTGTTTTTTGTTTGTTTTTTTTGTTTGTTTGTTTTTTCTTTTTGTTTTGTGGGAAATAGAGGATGAGTGGATCTGTAGCAGAGGAGAGGGTTGGGAGGGGTTGGGAGGAATGGAGGGAGAGGAAACTGTAGTAGGGATGTAATTTATGAGAGAAGAATAAAATTAAAAAATAGAAAAAAAATAATTACTCCTTTAATGAGATACTGTATTTTTCCTTCCCAGAATTCCTGCTACCTAGCACAGTCCTTCCAATCTGCTCTGAGGTTGCCATGAGACTCATTTAGTTTGCCTACCCTTCTTAGCAGGTTTTCTTTCTTCTCTAGTCTCTGTCTTTCAGATGCTATTCAGAACCAAAGTATACTTATTTCTAGTAATTTGGGATTTCTTACTCTTCCTCTCCCACACCTTCAATGTCTCTGCTTGCCAACATTTGGCGGCTGCCTGTGCCTCTATATCCAGCAGAATGGCTTTGTCTTCTTCCTCTGGGCAGGCTCTGAGATTTATGGCTTACTTGCCATACTTACATGAAGTCTTTTTCTTTTAAAATCTAATGAAGTTGTCCCCAAGCTTTAAGAAAGAGAGAAATAAGTGGAGGGTGAGCAGGGAGAATACACCTAAATTGTTAGCTTAAGTTCAGCAAATGTGGCTATTTAAACTACACTGCATGTACCAAGAGAGATATAATTTGTCTCTCTCTTCCCCCCCCTCTAAAATGGCATCAGGATGTGGACTGTTTCAAGTGAAAATTCGAACTAGTAACAATAATGTTTGCGTAAGCAGTCAGGTATATATTTTAGGAGGCTCTTGAATGCTGTCCGCTCTGGATTTCATTTTTCTCTCTGTGCTGACCACTTTAAAGGTACATTTCCAGCTTTTTTAAAATATTGGCTATTGTTATATGCTGTTTCTTATTCAATTTTGTTCATTGATCCATGAATTGCTTTCACAGAATTTATCTAATTTTATTCAGACTTACATGTTGTAACTGGGCCTCCAGTTTCCTTCCCAAATTATAGGATTTTTTTTATAAAGGTAGAGACTGGGTCCATTTGATTCTCTTAGGGATTTCTATCACCTTCAGTAAGCACTGACGTGAAGAAATGTTATATGAAAGACACTTCAATAAATTCTAGCTGGTTTGGTACTAAAATATAGTAGTGTATGTAGAAGATTATGAATGAGAAACCAGTAACAGATGAATTGGAAAAAATTCTGACAGCAATGAGCATAAGGCCCAGGCTTCTGAAACACTCTAATGGTCTTCCAAAATTCAGTTTGTTGCAATGGGAAGTTGTAACAATATTTTCAACAGTTTCCTCTACATAATTCCTCCATAATGTTTGGCCATGCAAATTGTGTTTGTAACTGACTTGAAGGCTCTCACTTCTTAGATGTCAAGCTATCTCTGCTTTCTGCCATGGGTTATGACAACCATTGTGATATCATACAGAATATCTTAACTAGGGCTTTTCCTTCTCAGGGCACAGTGAACATAAATCTAGAAATATTAAAATGATATATTGAAAGTAGTCAAAGACAGTTTGAACATTTAAGTTGCTTGAGAGAGAAATCAGTTTTGAAATACTTATTCGCTCAGTAAGTACTTATGAGGGAGAGAAATGGTAGCTTCCACTCAAATGAATATATTTGAAGGAATTTACCAACAGATTTTTAAAAATTGAATCTATTAAACTAAATTCTGCTTTTGTTTTTGATGCATTTTATTAAAGTTTCCACCAATTATGTATACTATAATAGTTCTAGGAAGGTCTCCGGTAAGAAGACCCCATTTTAAGCTGTATCTAACTAAAGACTCTCCTCTGTTTACTTTATGTATATTTCATGGTGTTTAGATCTTAAATTGTATTTCATTGTTTAATAGAAATTACGAGAGAGGACAGAAATTTACAGAGAAAGGAATATTTGTAAATAAATTCTTTTTCAGTGCTTCTGTATAAGGTTTAAATGACAATTTTTTCAGTGGTCAGTCTGAAGATTTACTCATTTGAAATACTCACCCACCCGATGTACTTGGGTGAAATGCAAAATGCTCACCCATGGTCCTTTGCATATATTTTATGTATTTATTTGTAGTTTATTTATTTATATTTATACTATATATAAATGTGTATGTGTGTTTGTATATTTGATCGTTAGGTAACCATACCTAAATTAAAAAAAAATATTTTGCCAGGCGGTGGTGGCACACGCCTTTAATCCCAGTACTCGGGACGCAGAGGCAGGCGGATCTCTGTGAGTCGAGGCCAGCCTGGGCTACCAAGTGAGTTCCAGGAAAGGTGCAAAGCTACACAGAGTAACCCTGTCTCAAAAAACCAAAAAAAAAAAAAATTATTTGCCTGAACACACAAAAATGTAATTATTTTATCTTTGAGCCAGCATTATCCAGTGTCCTTTATTCACTCATTGTTGAATAGACAAATTCAAATCTTGCAAGATATTAGTAATATGAGAATATTTGAGATATGTCATTTCTTTTAGCCTCAAAAATTATTAAAGAAATAAGGCTATGCTTCCTCTCTGACTCATCCATGGAATCATCCCAACAACTGTCCTGCCAATGGGAGACAGCAGGGTCACTTGGCTTTTACTTTTGCTTCTAGAAATCTGAATCCTATCGGATAATAGTTACAAATAAACATAGTGATCTAATATTAGTCTCAATTGAGAAGTTAATATCATAAGCATCCTTTGTACCCTCTCTTCTGGTAAAATGGAAACTAGTAAAGCAGCAAAGGTGAATTAAAGATGTGGATAAAAGTTCCCCAAGTCTTCTCAAGTCTGTCTAAATATTTAAAGAACTAAGTGCAAGCACATGTCTATGTGGGAGCAGGGTCAGCTGTTAAACAACATTCTTAGTCTTGTAAGGGGGTATACAGCCAAGATGAGCAAGGAGAGACATACAAAGGGAGATACTGCTAACAGAATGAAAGATTACATTTAACTGTGCTTGGAACCTGCACTTTCGTTTCTTTTCTTTTTGATATATGGCCTTTTGACCATGGAGTGTAGGGATTTGAGCCTTTTGGCTGTAACCTAGCTCACTGTCTTTGAGTTTTCTATTGCTGTGAAGAGACACTGTGACCACGGCAACTCTTATAAAGGAAAAACATTTAGTTGGGCATGGCTCACTTACAGTTTCAGAAGTTCAGTCCATCATAGCGGGGAGCATGGCGGCATGCAAACAGACATGGTGCTGGAGAAATAGCCCAGTGTCCTACGTCTTGCAGGCAACAGGAAGTTGACTAACACGCTGGGCAGTATCCTGAGCATAGGAACCCTCAAAGCCCACCCCCACACTGACACACTTCCTCCAACAAGGCCATACCCCCTCCAACAAAGCCATACCTCCTAAGAGTGACACTCCTTCATGGGACTATGGGATTATTGAATTATGGGGGCCAATCACATTCAAACTACCACACTCACTGAACATATCTTGAGACTTTCAGAAAACATTTCTATGAAGTTCTGAAAATAGATAGCTTAAGAGCCATTTCAAGTTTTTTCATCTTACTATTTTAGTTAAACACACACACACACACACACACACACACACACACACGAGTCAGTGAGAATCTTCAAATTACTTGGCTACTCTTCTTCTCTGTTAATTAGACTGCTGCTGAGTTGCTTTAACATTAATGTCTACTAAGAAACTGGGGAAATATTTTTCATTTTGAAACATCCACTAGATAATAACACTTTCTTCTGTTTTCATGTTCTATGGTGTTCTCAGTAATTGGTATCTCTGATATTAGTACATACCTTTAAAGACGTTCCTCTCATTTGCTTCCCTTTAGACTGATACTAAGTGCACTAATATCACCTTCCTAGACCCTGAGTACCTCTTTATGAACTGTCAGCATTAGAGACAGAATTTCCATGTCATTTCCCACCAACAGATTCTCAAACTCTGCAGGAATTACTAGTTTGAAGTCCATGTGTATGGATTTAAGCAATTATTACCAACACTGTATGTGGTAGTACTGTTGGGAGAACTCAAAACACAGATTAAAAACAAGTCTCTAATTTGCCAAGTATTGTGTTCACGTTAGATAATACAAACAAATCCTGTCATAAATAATGAATTTTTTCCTTAATTAGTTTGTGAAGTAATTTAGAATGAGTTCTGAAGAATATGAGAAGCACAAAGGAAAATTAATCTTTATGCCTTAGAGGAACAAGACAGTATGGAATACAGGAATGTTTTCATTAAAAATGTGTTTGGCTCCTGGTCATCCAGGCAGTGTCAGGTATGGACTCCTTCTCTTGGCGTAGGCATAAAGTTGGACCAGTCATGGATTGACTACTCCTATAAATTCTGCCCCACCATTGCCCCAGATCGTAGGTCAAAGGTTTTGTGGCTGAGTTGGTATCTCAGTCTCAAAGCTAGGAGCCTTGTTTGATTATAGAAGGTGGCCAGTTTAGGCTCCTTATTCCCAATTATTAGGAGACTTTGCTAGGGTCCCCTTCATAGGTTATAGTGAATGTCCACTTCACTAGGTTTCTACATTGCCCCCTCAAATACCTCCCAGTTCCAGTCATCTCTCCCAGGACTATCTCCCACCATCCTTCCCACTTTCTGCGTGATCACTTCTGTTCCCATCCCAACCTCCTACCAGTCCATACACAAAATCTTTCTCCTTACCAGGGATATCCACATTACCCTGTTCCCCTTGAGCCTTCCTTTTTCTTAGCCTCTCTGGGCCTGTGGATTGTAGCATGGTTATCTTTTGCTTTACAGTTAATATCCACTTATAAGTAAGTACATATGATTTCTGTGTCTGAGTTTCCTCACTTGGGATGATCTTTTCTAGTTCCATCCATTTTCCTACAAATTTCATGATGCCATTGTTTTTAACAGCTGAGTAATCCTCTATCATGTAAATGTACCACATTTTCTTTATCCATTTTTCAGCTGAGGGACATCTAGGTTGTTTCCAGTTTCTGGCTACTGTGAATAGAACTACCATGAACATGATTAAGGAAGTGTCCTTTTGGAGGGATGTATTATCTTTTGGGTATATATACAACTGGGACTTGAGGTAGATTAATTCCCATTCTTCTGAGGATCTGCCATATTGATTTTCATGGTGACTATACAAGTCTGCACTTCTACCAGCAGTGGAGGAATGTTCCCCTGGCTTCACATCTTCACCAGCATGAGCCGTAACTTGTGTTCTTTATCTTAGCCATTCTGACATGTGTCAGATGGGATCTTAGAGTCTTTTTGATTTGCATTTCCCTAATGGTTAAAGATGAACATTTCTTTAAGTGTTTTATAGCCATTTGATATTCCTGTGTTGAGAACACTGTGTTTAGATCTGTATTGAAAATTTTAAACTGGATTATTTGGTTTGTTGACATCTAGTTTATTGAGTTCTTTATATATTATGGATATTAGCTCTTTGTCAGATGTGGAGTTGCTGAAAATATTTTCCCTTTCTGTAGGCTGCCATTTTGTCCCATTGATAGTGGCCTTTGCCTTACAACAGCTTTTCAGTTTCATGAGGTCCCATGTATTCATTGCCGTACTTAGTGCCTGTGCTATCAGTGGTACTGCCTGGATGGCCAGGAACCAGAGGCAAGACAGCCTGTAAACTCAGGATAAAACCAAAAAAAAAAAAAAAGACTCAATGAAATGATTCCTAAGAATACTCTGCTATACTCACAGATTGGTTCCTAGCCCAACTGTCATTAGTCATCATCATCCAGCTACCATTGAGAGCAGATGTACAAACTCACAGCCAAACACTAGGCAGATTTGGAAGAACTCTGCAGAAGATGGGGAGGAAGGATTTTAGGAGCCAGAGGGGTATAGAATACCATAAGGATACAGACTGTAAAGTCAACTAAGCAAGGTTGATAGGGGCTCACAGAGACTGAAGTGACAATCATGGACACTGCATGGGTCTGAGCTAGGTCCTCTGCACATACCTATGGCTGTATAGAGTGGTGTTCTTGTGGAACTCCCAACAATGGGAGTGAGAGTTTCTCTGACTCTTTTTCCTGCACTTGAGAACTTTTTCTCCTACAGTGTTGCCTCATCCAGACTTGATGTGAGTATGCCCAGTCTTATTGTATCGTGTTAGCCCACATTTGGGCTATCTCTGGGAGGCTTGCTCTCTTTTTTTGGGGGGGGGGGTTGGAAATGGAAGAGGAGTGGATCTGGGGGAAAGAAGAAGTGAGTAGAGGGATGTGGAGGTGTGGAGGCAGGGGAAACTGTGATCAGCATTCAATGTATGAGAGAAAGATTCAGGTTAAAAAGAAAGAGACTGTTTTTAATCTTAGGAATACGAGTTCACACTTGGTTAACTTGGTAGAAAAAGTAAATATTTACTATAATTCTGCTTTGGAACTCTTTGTTATTGAATTGGGAATCCACTTATTTTGAAACATATAAAGGTATCATTATATCTAACCTTCAAGAACTTCTAAAAATAAATGACCATTATTCTGGTGTCTATACTCACCAATATCAGTAACAATGACTCTGAGAATAATTAGGTAAAATGAGTAGAATGTGTTTTTTGGTTTTTACTTATTGTTATCTTTCCTATATCCAGGTATCCCTCTGGAATCTCAGTTGATGTTCATTATATCCAATAGGGAATAATGTTATTTCAGTTTCTAGTTTTGTTCAGGACTAGGAGTCTTCAGGCAGCTGAGGAAACCTGTAGAAAAACTGAATGAGTCAGAATACAGAATGAAAGTTATGGTGTCAGAGACAGTTTAGCACTTCCTGAACTTGAAAACCTGTCTGTCACAGCATGATTTATTATAGCACCTGAGTGTGATCACTTAAATATAATGCAATGTTTTAAAGCAGGTGTAACAGCCAAAAAGCAAAGTGAGTATGAACAGTGTTTTTCCAAACTTTTGAATGGTAATTAAAATGAATGAGTCACCATACATCACTCTTACTTTGAAGTTGCAGAGATCCTTCACTTGACATATTAACTGCACGGCAGGAAACAGCCTACTTCCTAAGTGACTTTCCTTTTTCCCTTTGAGTGTGCTGTTTATGCACTCACAGTTAACTTGTCAGATCAAATGGATTAGAATTAGATTGTAAATGGAACTTTCAGCTTTTTTTTCTTCCTAAGAAGAATGAGTGTTGCTTAAAACAGGTTTACTGTTTTTGCATATTCTCACAAAAATGTGATTTAAACAAGAAATTGATATGTATTTTTTAATTAAACATTTTAGATAGGGTAACTTGTCTTTACATATCTGTAATTTTTCCATATGTTTCTTCAAATATTTCAAATTATTTTTGTTTGGACAATGAGGAATGGAATTGGCATTCTCAGAAAGTATCTATAATGAATAGTTTAGCAATTTCATTGAAGATACAAACTTAATGATGAATTACAGAAAATATATATCTATAATTTTATCCATATTGAAAGATAACAGAATTATTTTAACATTGGGATTTTTATGGACAATTTGTATGAAAGAAAGTCTGTTGTCTATAACAAACTCATCAAATGTAAACTAGTAATCTTCATGGTTAACATGTCCTTCTTCTACTGAACAATAATAGAAGTTTCTGTTAACTTGTTTGGAATATTAAAATACTGTATTTATCTATTCCAGGATCATATTGTTGCATGTAATTTTCTGTAAAAATTGCATGCATAAATGATGACAAATAGTATAAATACATTCCACTTCCTTGCTTAGTGGAGTAAATTTCTTAAAAAGATTTTATTTTAACAAGATAATATAGCAAATCAAATACTGACATTTTAGAGCTAAATTACTAAATGGGCATCATTACTTTCAAGACAGTGTCATGTGGTTCAGATAACTGAACTTGGTTTTATCAATAGCATAGAATTTTATTACACCTCGACTAGTCTATCTAATCAACTGGTCTATCTAATCAGTTAATTGATTTATTTTAAAAGTCACTTAGAAATGGGATGAGAAAACACATTTCTTGTATCACATGTGATGACCTCATTCTCTGTAAGTAAGACAGACCTCATTGGTAGTCAAGCAACTTTCACTGATATCCTCATTGATAAACTACATTGCCATCTGTAAAATGGTAATTAAAGTGTGTAACATCTGTAGGATCTTAGGATTGGCACAGTTATTGACCACTGTGAACGACAAAGCCATAATCTGAGCCTTCCAATGACTATCTTTCTGAGATAAATTATATCTTAATAAAGACAAAGGAATATGTTCTTCACAATAATTCTGTTCTGTATAGGCTTTCTTATTAATTCCAGATACCTGCTTTCCTGATCCTAAATAGTATCTAATAAACTAAGACAGTCTGAGTGTCATCTCTCTGACTTTATGGACCAGACCTAATCTTTCAGCTTGCTTTACTTGAGTAACTATAATTCCAAACATATTTGGTAAATACTGATTGGTAGGTGTTTTTCAAAAAGCTTTCCTTAAATTAGTCCATTATATCTCCCTACCAATCTTATCAAGTTGGACTGTTGCTGTGTCTGTCAGACACAGTTGATTATTATTTGAATCACCATACTAATTTCTTTGGATACAGCTTAAATTGTCAACACTTGTTCAAACAAACAACAATGGAATTTGGCAGTTACACGGAGCATTTACCATTCACAATGTCCAGCAATCATAACAAACAGGTAAATTATTATTTGACTTATCATTATTGTTCGGAGAAAAGCACACGAAAGTATGCTTGTGGGAGGAGTAACCTGTGTTTTTCATTCTTCCATATGATCACAAGGGTAAACATCTAATACTACAATATGTTGATGAGAGGCTGTGGTGCTTTTTTAGTTTGGGTGAATTAAATGCATTGTATTTTTTTGTGGTATTTGCAATTTATAACAACATTGTAGAAAACGGCCCTATTAGCAAGCCATAGGAAAGCAGGGCAGTGGTGGTGTATGCTTGTGATCACAGCACTTGGTAGACAGAGCTAGGTAAGTCTCTGTGTGTTCAGGGATACAGCCAGCATTGGATACACATGCCTTTAATCTCAATACCAACCATAGAACACCTGGAGGTCTATACAGACAGGCCGTGATGAGGCAGTCCTGTGGTTGGGTTTACAACCAATGAGAAGGCAGAAGAGAGACTATATAAAGACTCTATATGTATCCATCTCTCTGTCTATCTATTCATCCATTCATCCGTTGTATGTGTCTATCAGAAACACCTTCCTTTATTGGGTAAGAAACTGGTGTGGCTGGAGTTAGAATAGCACAAATCATCCTCTGATGCATATGATGTATACATATTCCCTAGCACCTGCTGGTATTGTTTCATTCTGTTCTTAGTAACAGTCTTTAAACCACAAAAATATTAATATACTCAGAGATGGATAAATGAAACTAAGTACAAATTACTCCAAATTATTACTGTATGTAGATTAGTTTGAACATATTTCATCATTCTGGGACCTAGAGTGGTACATTTGTCTAGTCACTTGTATTCAGACAGAGTTATTATCCCTCTAATATCTAGAGTGGTGACAATTTCCTTACAAAACATTCTTGCTTTTGACTTGAAGCATTCTAAGCAGCATAAAAGACTTCTTCTCTGATTTACTCATGATTTAGGATTTTTTGAAAAGATGCATTAACACTGTGGACAGTATTAATATGATATAGATCCATATAATGGGAATTGAGTGCACTTCAAAATAAAGAGAAAAGTACTATAGAAATAAAATTGCACCATATTTTTATGTAATGACTGAAATTTCAAAATATAAATAAGATGTGCAAAAATTCTGGGTAAAGAATAAAAATACATTTGGAAGCCCGTCAGGTGGCCAGACTAGACTGAGAAATAAATCAGCATTCTTAAAATCCAATTTATGAGATCATTTTTTAACTTATAAATCAAAATAAAATTAAATTTCATTTCTATTAATACATATATAATTGGCATAGGTGCATAATCTATCATTAACTTTTTATATTTAAATATTTTGTCTAATATTATTCTAAGTTCTAGGTAAAGCAATTCTACAAGATATAAATCTGATGGAAAGATGAGTGTGGAATCAGATGAAAGGAAAATAGTCATTCATCATTTGGTTTCCCCAGGAATTCCTCCAGATACCAGTACATATATAGATGGTCAGTCCCTTAGTTAAAGTGGCATAGCATTTGTGTAAAATTCACATATAGACTGCTGTAAAAAATTGTACATTTTTGTCTATCAATGTAAATGTTGTGTGAATAGTTGTTACAGTATATTATACAGAAAATGCTAAGAAGAAATCTTATGTGTTCAGCACAAATAGACTTTAGAATGTTCTTGATCCATTGTTGGAATCTGACACTGAACTAGAAAAATATAGAAACTTAACAGCACAAAGGTTATAATTATGATGACAGAATTGAAATGGTGTTCCTAGAATCTTGACACTCTATTACAGTTATGATTATAATTCAGATTATTCAGCCTAGAAGTAGAAAATGTTGATAGGAGTATTGGCGGCAATCAGTAGCAGAGAACCTGATAATCATGTGTGAGGTTCTAGATTCAATCCCACAAACCATGCAAAAGAAAATCTTCAAGAATAATTCACAAGTGAACTAACAGTACTCTGATGTTAACTAAAGGCCCTTTGAGCCCTTTAATCAAGGTATTGAGTTATCTACTTACTTATGGGCTTCTCAGATTTCCTTTGGGAAGTTGATTTATGAGCTACACTTTTGTATCTTTGCTTCCCATATATACTCCTTCTGCTCACTGTAAGCAAAACTTTGGAAGAAACAAGCAAATGCTGTGCTTGTGTAGTTGAATATTAACTTCATCAATAAATATTTGTATTCTATACCAGCATTAGCTTTTGCTAATTTTGCTAAACACCAAATACCAAATTATTCAAGGATGCTAATAACCAATCATCCAACATGATCCTAATTAGTTTGTGAAGTTACCTACAACTGAGATATAACACTCAGGATGAAAGCACCTGCTGAACTCTGTGATGAGGAGGTATCTGTAGTTTGGCACCTCTCCAGTATTTAATTAACCTGTCATCTATTATTACATCTCTACAAGGCACCTAAATCTTGTATAGGCTGAACATGCTAAACATATTTCTGAGACAAACCTATGATTAATTTAAAGTTTCTCAAATGTGTGCACTGTATAATCTTTGTAATTAGAAAGTTTTTCAGTTCTTGAAGATGATTTGTTCTTTTTATGCTTAAAGTCTTGGACAGCCTAATTTAGAGGAATTTTAATCAGATTAGTAAAACTAAACTAAAAATGGCATGGGTCTCAGTTTACTTATGTATTGTACTTTTCTACTGAACCCAAAACTTAGAAGAATGCCTTTAACTAAATTTTTGTCTAACAGAAACAAAGCTACAATGTGAGTGTGTCAATATGAAGATACGGCATACTGGTTGTGTGGAATTTGAGGTCCATGCATGCTGTGGAATAATCCTTTTGTATACTGTAAAGATTTGTCACTCAAATTGGTTTAATAAAAAGCTGACTGGCTGGCAGTCAGGCAGGAAGTATCAGTGGAACAACCAAGCTAAGGATGCTGGGATGAAGAAGACAGTGAAGTCAGAGGAGACACCAGTAGACACAGAGGAGACAGGACATGTAGAAAATGAGGTAACAAGCCAAGAACCACATGGCAGAGGTTAGATAAGAAATATGGGTTAATTTAAAATTTAAGAGTTAGCTAATAACAAGCCTGAGCTATTGGCTGAGCATTTACAATTATTATTAAATCTCAATGTTGGTTATTGGGAACTGGTGTGTGGGAAAGAGAAGTCCACTTACATATGCAACAGTTTTATTTTGGTAGAACTTGATCATAATTTCAAGTGATTTATGCATATTTATATGTATATTATAATAAATAGCCTATTTTAGATGTTCATGACTATAAAACACTAACATAAATGAGATATGATATTGTACACTACTTAGATACAGAAATGTTGAAAAGGCAAATTCACAAAGAATGGATACATAATTTTGAATATTATCTTTAAATTTACTCATTTGTAAATATGTCTTAATAAAGAATATGTTTAGAAAA